>JAZGTJ010000043.1:26184-310365 GCA_036877575.1 Botia almorhae | reverse complement strand
ATATATATATATATATACATATAGGGTAATTTTTGCACCCTCTACACATATTTGTTGTATATTTATTTTGCTCACCCTGTCTGTGTTCTTCTAAAAACATAAACAAACAAATAACCATCAAAATCACATTACACCTAACGCAGAATAATAAGTGCATCATAGCTACTTGTTCAACTAGCAGCTTCCCGCTATGCAGATAAATATACGGTATGCAGATTATATGTTCATATATATATATATATATACATATATTACTTTATTATATTAGCGTCAAATGTGAGACATTAATAGTGTTCAGGTTTTTGAAGAAGTTTGATGATGCCTGCGCTTCTGTTTCTGAAAATAGCTGAACTCTCTGGCGTCAGAGACGGCGTGTTATCTGAAACATTGACGTTTCCTCTATAACGCACATGAACACAAGCATATACACAAACACACTTAGCTTTGATCAGCAAAACCACCTCACTCTGATGACGGGAGTTTATTTCAAAAGCTAATCATAACTGCTTCTCACATCTGCAGACATCCAGCCAGGATTTGTCTCCTGAGTGTCGTTATAAGTTTCATTTACACTCAAAACATTGATTGGAGGCTTCTTTTGAACTCTATCAGAAGGTTGTACAGTGTGGCATTATCTTTTATGGATACTTTGCGACTGTTAGCGTCCTAGCGGCGCCTGCCACGGAGCGTTATATCTGATTTTTGATGACACAATGATCAAGAGACGTAGCCGGAGGTCTCAGCTCTCACTTTTCTGGTAACAGACCCTGGAAAATACATTATATCATACAATCTATTTCCGCTTTACCAACGGAACAATATTCATTTATTTTATATCCCCAAAGATAGTTTAACCATATGGAATATCTCTTACTGGTTCACCAGTGGAACTCTATAAAGACTCGCTATAGTGGACAATCCAGGCCTCTCTAATGTGTGTGTGTGTGTATATGTGTGTGTGTGTGTGTGTCAGTCTCCACATGGCAGCTCTATTGTATTTGCGCAGTAAAGCTCATCAGCTCTACAGTCAATTGTCTCCTTCCATTAATCAAGTCAGACAGTTCATTGCCTCTGGCTAATATATTCACTAGATCTCAGCGGCTAACACAGTCGCCGCATTACAACAACCTGCACCTATTGGAGGATCTACAAAAACTCTGGAAGTGAAAATTCCCCCATGATTTCTATTAAAATCACATGCTTATCTTAACCTTATACTGAACCTCAGTAACTATGGGGTGCCATCTCACTGTAGAAAACTGAGAAGAAAGGTCTCTTTAAATGTAACTGTAGACTGCAGGGACACAGGCCTCATTAGGTACAATGTCTCACCACTGCAAGTGCGCCAGCTGAAGGTTAACTGTAAAGACAATTCTTTACCTAGGAGTTATGATGTCTGTCAATATTCACCCAACTCATTTTACACAGTTAAAATCTGTAAAAAAAACTAATCATAAGCATATATATATATATATATATATATATACATACATATATACAGTATATATATGCTTAAACACATATGGAAAAGGGACAAAAAATATAATGATGCACTTCAGGCTATTTCTGCTTGACTTATATTAACCCACAAAACATATATTACTTTGTAAACGCTGGTAAACATGATATATAGGGTGTAGCACAGCACTGTGGTGTTAACTTTCAGTACAAGCACAAAGCATCAAATATTCTACTTGCTGTGTATATCCATTATTCATATTAAAGCCGCACAGCTTGCAAGTGTGCTAGCATTTACAATTCAAACAAGATATTGGGAGTGTCTGTTGTCAAGGTGAAGTTGCAGTCTATGGCAACCTAACAGTGGATGACAGAGAGAGAGAGCAAGAGAGAGAGAGAGAGAGAGAGAGAGAGAGAGAGAGAGAGAGAGAAAGAGGACAAAATATCAAAAATAAAAAAATGAAATGTTTAGTTGGTTGTACAGTCTAGATGTCCTAGGTTACATCTAACAGTCATTTGTTTTCCAGGTGTTTTGGTCACTGGATTAAAAAAACAACAACATTTTGAATCTTTTATCTGCTGAACAATCATTAATATTAATATTTAATGTTAATATTTTAATGCATTTTACTAAATTTACATGAAAATGTAGTCAAATCCTTATTAGTGTCTCTTCACTTACAGGGACAACTTCATCAAACAATGCTCCCAGAAATCCTGGCCAACAGACTGCGTAACATATGACTGTATAATTAGCATGACAGAAGTTCTGCTTTACACACATTTGGCACAAGTGTCACACTTGCACACTTCAAGTAAGGAACAGGGGCCCCGCAGCACACACACAGACTACACCCAAATCCACCAGCATGGCTACACCCGTACACTCAATTGCAAAACACATGGTGCATGTGGCGTATGAGCTTCTTCTGTGGGTAGGAAAGCATGATCACCCATAATGCTGAATCTACCATTTACACACACACACACACACACACACACACGTGTCTATTAACCCACCTGCACTGGAGATGAGAGCAAAAAGAATGTGATAGACAACATCCTTATGCCATGTCTTTCCACTCCCCATGGAACTATAATTCATACACACTTGCTTTTTGAGTAACGATATATGACAGACACATGCACACAAGGTTTGGAGGATTAAGTGGCATAGATCTCCTTTCAGTGCCAAGCAAAGAAAATAAAGTAGCTCTCAAGGCCAGTGAGAGACTCACTCAACATGTTTGAACATGACAATGATTCAACAGTAAACTCACCTTTAGCCAAATGGGTTTATCATTTCACTAAGAAAACCTTGGCTGCAATCCACAAACAACACTCATGCACATTTACTTAATAATACAAAAATCATTATCTTAAACAGTACAAATATCAAAATACATAAAAATATCAAATACTCCTAAAACGAGATCAATCTACTTGAAAGGCAATAGTGTGCCCAACTTAAGACATGTTTTCAGAGAGTACATTTTAAATGGTCTCGCACTTTTATGTTAAGTATACATTTATAAACATGACTTGTTTGTTTATGCTTAAAACAAGAAAAAACTCTTTGCCAGTGGTGTTACAAACGTTAAAATATATTCTTTAGAAAGTAAATGCTGAGAATGCTTTTTGTACAAATAAAAATATTGACCCATAGCTGTCTAAATGAGGACATAATAAAGACTGGTACTGTTTTATATCAAGCTAATTATAGGTACTCGAATTATATGTACTTGCCCTGGGACATTACAACAATTAAAAGTTTTCTCAGGTGAAGCAGCATGCTGTCTTTGTTGCATTTCGTCATTGGTATACCCATTGGTATCAGTCCCTAAAGGGAGGTTTTGCCAGATTTAGCTAACTTCTGGGGACAATTTTATCCCTAAAGTACACCCCCCACCCCGCACACACTTATCCAATAAACATACTCAAGACTGGATTTTAAAACATGTTATTAGAGAAACAAACAGCCCTCTGCCCTGATTGGTTACAGATGTGCCGATGGAATAAGCAATATTTTAATCTGTTCCATAAAAAGAAGACAGTGATAAAAACTATACAGGCAAGCGAGGATGATGTCATCACATCAACCCCCCACCCTCCCCCTTTCCTCATCTCAATGTATTCCTTCTCTTCGCTTTCTACAAACCATAGTCTGTCTTCCTAAACAATTTACTTTTGATGGCAGGTCCTTATATACATCTGGCTGATCTAGACACACATTAAGGAAATCAACAGGAGATAATTTGCATCAAAGAGTGGCAGGAAGGTAAATAAATATATATAACAGAACGCGAGGCCTGCGCTTGTTAGACCCCTGATTAATGAAGGGAGGCTTTAATCTCGGTGTTAAACGAGCATGAGTTACTCAGTTGCCGCACGAAACGCAAGCGGTACAGCGAAGTGTTACACCACAGCGGAGGTAACTGTGAATCACTCAGCTTTGCTTTCTCAGAGCACAGAGGAGAGAAATGTTTTAATAACGTGGGGGCGTGTGTCATATTTGCAAAGCTATCTCACACCAACACTTCAAAGACATAAAACTTTCAGTCTCTAATGTATTTACATTACAGCAAGGCTCATCCATTCGTTTAATGACTTGAATTACACAATCCACAATCTAGAATGCTGTCTCTGATGCGCTGTATTGCGCAGTGCGTAGTTCTGTGTTTATATTTAAGTGCTTTCGTCAAAGTGGAGGAAACAAATGCCAGTGTTCTTGTTATAAATGGGTGGAAAAACATGTGGATCTTAAATCTTCTGTATCGTATGGAGTTTGTGCAGTTGGATGGATAAACCATGCAGTTACACTGTATGCTGATGTGACTTATCAAGTTTACTCACAGCTGGTCTTTCCCTTGTTAAATTAACCCTTTCTGTCCCCGAAAGGATGAACTTATTTCACATTGTGAAACAGAAGGGTCAGAACAGAAAGGTCATTCAAAATACAAATTCTGACATTTACTGGCCCTTATGCCATTTCCAGCCTGTTTGCTGTGTTTTTTTACATGTTATGCCTTATGGTTAAAAGGTAATTTTATGGTGCATTTCTGTTTTTTAAGGCTTGACAAATGTCATTGTATGGAAAAGAAATGTGTAAGATTCCTTAAAAACTTTCCTACACATATCGGTTGAAAATAAAAGTGGTGAGCAAATAATTTGTAATAATTTTAATTTTTATGGTAAATTACTTCTTTAAATGTGATAAAATCACTGTAAACATATGGCTTTTATTGCTCATTGCTTTAACGTGACTTGTGATGTCATTGGCAGGATGGTGTTAAATATCACATGACCAGTCAAAGCAAATTTGAATGCTTTCAAGTTCAAAGTCAGTGGCAGGAATATTTCTAGGATACTTGCACTGGAGTTACAAGGATATCGTGCTACAAAACGAATGCCTTTTCACTCTTTGAAAAATGCACAGCCTCATAGCGGGGTGAGTCAGGTTTCATATTTCCGAGGCACGTGCTTACAAAACTGCCAAGTCTGAGACTCACCTTGGGTCACCCAGTGCAGGTTATATTCTCTCCGTTTAAACCGACAATCTTTTGATTTAGGCTCACACACACATTTGTTTACATTAACAATAACCTATGAAACACTTTCTGTAAAAATGCTGTGTCTGGTTTTGATTTGCACTCCTCATGTATGTTTGGGTGGGGATATCAAAACACTTGGAGGCTCAAAGCAAGAACAAGAGATGGCAGATAGCTCCATTAAATCTTTTTATTGGCTGATTGTTCTGATGTAGAAATAATTCTTTTGGATTCCAAACAAAAGGGCTGTCGTGGACTCTAAGAACGCAATGAAACATCGGCCAAGATTGAACACCATTTTTCGAGGTCAACCTACAACACAGCTGCACAGATCTCTCAGACATCGACAGATGACATTGAGGGAGAATCCACACTCCTCCTCAAAGTGTGTTTGTGCACGCCTGCAGAGTTGTCTGTGCGTGTGTTTGTGTGTGAATCTCTTGTACCAATCAGGTGCTGGGCTTGAATTTTGACCAATCTCACCTCATTCGTCTGCCTTCTTTGGTGGTTGTCACGGCACCAAAGGAGTGTGAACAGTGCCATCACCCTGGAAACCAGCGCCTACAAACACATTTCTCTTTATATGACTCACTGAGCAAAGGCATGTTAAATGAGAGCCTTTTCTTACATTAGCCTTTATGTTTCAGACTTGCTTACAAAAGTAACTTGAAATATTGCACTTGTGAAAATCTCACTTTTTGTAAATCTTTGTAGCTACTGTGGGCTAATTCGAATGCCCAGTTCACAACTGTATTGCTTAAGCAATGTGTTTAACATGAGAATAAAGATTTTTAAAGATGTAAGAACTTCTGTTACAGCTATAAATCAGTTAGTATATATATATATATATATACACAGCTATAAATCAGGTAATATACGGTTACAGTTTTTCGTGTATTTTAAGATACTATGTCGTTGATGCACAAAATGAATAACATTCTTGCCGTGTCCATGTAAAGGGCAAAAGTGCATTTGTGTGTGTGTGTGTGTGTGAGTGAGTTAGACACACAGCATGAGTCTGCTCTGTGATCACAGGAAATTGGACCTGCTTCAGCTCTCCGATTAAGAGCCATTTCCTGTGTTTTCCTTTCAGATGAAATGATAGGCAGCAACACAAGGGCCATGACTGCTTTCCTCTCACCCAGGAAACACTGCGCTTTGCAATCCACACACACTCACAACTATGTGCACTGTGTACAATGTCTAACATTTGTGTGTGCTAAAGCACAGAAAGAGATCTACCACTAATAAAAGTCCATTCTCAAGCCCAATTCTTTTTTCTTCCCAGTTTTAAATGTAAATATTTTAGAGAGACAAGGTTTTCATTCATAAATATCTGAGCACTGAGCTTTGCCTAGAAAACATGTACATATCTGCATACAGATAACTATATATACAGTTATGAGTTTTGTATCAACGTGTTAAATCGAATCTAAATTCTCTAATGTTGATGCTGGCCCCAACGCCATTGTGCCAAGTAAAAATATTGGTTTCAATTCCACATGATTATAAAAATCTTACTGAATTATACACTCAAAGGAGGTGATATGTGCCTCTGTTTAAAATAATATCCAAACCTACAAAGTAACTACTGTAGGAACAAACTACTAAAAAAATACAACAGTGCCCTCTGTTGACACAGAAAGCTACAGCATCAATCAACTGTGGATAAATTGTAACACGTTCCAAATAAAATTTGTCAGTGAAATATAATTTTACGCAACAAATAATAAAGTTCTAGATTTGAATCTGTTCATAAATGAATGATGCATGGGGGGTACAATCACTCATTCTCACAATTAATACACAAACCGTGTTTTAATAAATGACAGCCATTCGTATGCACTAGACAAAGAAGTTGGGAATGATGGAGCAAAAATATTTATGCAAAAATGGATGATGTCAAGAGGGGGTCAGAATAAATTAAAATCAATAGCTTCTCGTTTCTAATTTGCAGTGTCTGGATAAACCCACACTGCTGTTGAGAATATGTAAGAATTCTCCCTGTAAGTGAGACACAACTGACAAAGCAAGACAGAAAGCATGAGAGAGAGGAAGGAAGAAATAGATCAAAGGATGGTTTGAAGTAGTGCTGGTAGCCTTCACGATACCTGTGTTTCTCAGATTTTACACAGTTTGTGTGTATTGGTGTGTGTCTATGCATACACACATAATAGAAATACACACTACAGTGGATACATCCCTGTTGTTCACACCTGATGCCCTGGAACACTGGAGAGGTACAGAAGATACAGCCAAGATACCAACCAAACCCTCAAAGAGCTTTTTATTCAAACTGTGTCCCCAGCACTGTGCCTCACCAGGTTATCGCATAAGAGTTGCTCTGCCTGAAGGTACACAGTACAAATGACAGAGTACAAAGATTGCTTCCACAACATATTGCAGTACTGCTCATACATCTCATTTAGAAGCTGGACGTGATAGCCAATGATCGCCATGCAGTTGTGTGGGCAAATGCAGCCTTGATCCTAATTTTTTTGTTTTTCTACTGAAAACAATGTGCAAATTTGAAGCAACGTGAGTGGTTAGAATTTGCAAATGACCTGCGGAAGGTGTGATTTGATTGGCCCGATTCAATATACACATACTATGTGTGTGATTTCAGCCATAGTGGAATTGGATTTGACTGTAGCGGGCCAACAATATGCATGCAACTTAATTATCCAGAATGCTGATGCTTCTTTATGGAAGTGGGAAAGGGTCTGAACCCCTTTTTCTGTCAACAGTAAAGTGCTTGCGACGCAGTGACACTCAACTGTAAGACTGGGTGAACTGATTTCGGTTCAGCACAAGGGCACTGGAGGGAAGCGAGTTTAATAACAGCTTTCGGAACAAGGTTTTAGTGCCAGCTGCAAGAGATGGAATACAAAAGGCACAATATGCCCAAATGCATTTTTAATGCAGCATTTGATACGCATGCATTCCACGCATTTATTCTATCACTTAACCGAGCGTGAGGTGGATTCCAGTAGCGATCTGAGACAAGCCTTGTGTCGCATGAGTATGTAATTAGCTGAGGTGATAAAGACATGATCTGGGTGTTTAGCAGCTGCAGCCGATCTGCTGTTTCACTCTGAGCTCAGACTTCAGCAGGCAAATGACCTTCAGCTTAGTGACAAAGACAGAATGTCTTTACCTCCCTTCACACACACACACACACACACTGCTGGCAATAATCTCTGATCTCTTCCACCAACTGCTCTGGTGGCCCCTGTTTGCACACATCACTAGTCTCTTCATCCATTGCGTTTTATGCCACACTGGTTATTCATCTCTTCATCAGAGCTGTTGTCTGCCTGCACAGACTAGAATAAGCGAAGTAAAATATGGGTAAATGTATTGAGTTGCTTTGTGTGGCATCAGCTTTGTTGCACAGTCACTGAACTAGATGAAAAACAAGCTCTTGGTTAGATGTTGATGAAGCATGTGACAGCTGTGTATATGAGAGGATTCTGAAAGTGCCAGACAACTGCTGATGTTGGCAATGGAGACAGTACAAATGGAAATGCATATGTGGTTTTTAATGAGCTAATTGGTTGGATTCTGTCTTCTGTTGTTGGTATACAATGCTAGACAACTTTTAAGTTAACTGTCTAGCATGTTATACAGTTTAATTTCACACTAAACAATGTTTTAAAGACAACTTTTAATGAGCAGGATTACTTTAAAACTCCAATATATTTGGGAACAAAATAGATTTTCCTTTTTTTTGGCGTGCATTATCGATAACAGCAGTACATAGTAAGTGATGTGCAGTCATAAAATGACAGCCCCTTCCCCCTCCCATCCAATGAAACTTGACCAGAGATGTTCACAAGAGACGCATCTAACACATGCTAATAGGGGGTATAAACAGGGTCACAAGCATTTTGTGGTGACAAAGACTGTTCACACTGATTCCCTCAATGGAATAATCTGAATTACATTCATGGTAAAGAATTCAGTTTCTGTACAGTAAAGCAAAATACTGAGCCAAGACTGAAATACATCTTTCAGTGATTGGAGACATTCAATATTGTCTTCGTCTTGGTTGAACTTTTAAATCTTATTCAAACTTTCAAAAAATAAACAAATGATAAAATCCAGCAGAAGACTGTATGACATGATTCATCGCTTTTTCTCAACATGACTCATCACAAGCTCAGTGCCCTTTGATGTACCTGCAAAACAAGCGACTACGACAAAAAATAACAGTCGTTGGAAATACATAATTTATAAAGTTCAACAGCATTTTGGTGAGGTTCCGCTTGGTGACATTTGATTCTGAGTAATTATGAGAATTATGTTTTTTTGTGTGTGCATGACGTAAAATAAAATGACAGGCGGTAATTTAACACAACACAGATGTTCCATTAAAAGCAGAAAGATGGTATTGTTACTTAACAGAACAGGATAATTCATTAATATGCTTTAACAAATGGCTGTGTGATGACATACCTACAGTAAGGTGAAGCTAGGTGTGGATTGGTCAGAAAAACAGCTGATGCATAATGAGGGCAATGTGACCAATAACAGACCTCAACAGAGCTACTTCACACACACACACACACACTTTAATGTAATCATTAGCACTACAGCTCCAGTGACAAAGAGACAAAAATAACTGTTTCAGCCCCACTGAGCATTTACTATTTCAAAGGTGTAAAATATGAAGTCAAAATAAAGCAAATCCCGGAGGCGTTATATTCTTCCTGTGACAAACGTATGTTTAAATGTATCTTTCCATAAGGAAGCTTGTTCGAGACGTGTATCAGACTGTGTTGACACGAGACTTCTAATACCATCTGGTGCTGATGTTGAGCTGCAGTCTTTAGTTAGTCAATAGTCAATCTGATCGAAATCTAGTTTTAAATGTACAACATACAGCAGTACGCTAATTGTCTGCAATGAAATGAGTGTCTTTCAAGTGCAAATTTGACAAACATGTTTTGAATAACAGTTGAAATTTAACACAAATATGAATAATACATGGGTCATTTAAAAATGAATATTTCATCATGTAATTAAAGTAATTGAAAAATAAATTTGGCATTCTAAAAGCGAATAGCATTACAATTAAAAACAGTTGTGACTGGGTTACAGTTCAAAGTCTAAGGCCAACTATGAGGACGTCTACTGCATGCACACTGCATACTGCATGCACACTGCATACTGCATGGCGTGACCCACCTCATTTCCCCTAGTTTCTGTGACCACAACAGCTAATAAACGACCCTGTCATTATACCAAATTAAAGACAACCACACACAGAACACCCTATACACCCTTACCCCACCCCCACACTCCCGGTAAACCCCACCCACTGTCTGCTTACTGAATCTGAATGCTATTGAATCTGAACCCATTATTCCTCTGCAAAGGAATGCAGTGTAGTGTGTAGTGTACTATTGACACAGGCCCCAAAATATAAATCTTTGGTCAAAAATAACCTCAAACGGCAATAAAAACAATCACATCCCAGCTTAACCAAATCAACCAATTTAGTTGATTAGTGGAACAAGTATTAGCAGGCAACTAATCAACCAAATGTATCTGGTTACCACTTCAAAAGACACTTGGAGTAGATACAGTGGTTCTATTCTTGAAGTGGCTCTGCATGAACATGCTAATGTAGAGAGGTCCAGTTGTTATGCTCCCCTGCCCTCTTTGTAAGTGTCTGAGGATCAAGGTCTCCCTCTCTCTTTCTCCTCCTTCTAACTGGCTGAAAAGCAGGCCCATTCATGTGCCAGAGCGCCCTGACGGATTGCTATAGCTGGTTAACACACTGAAAGGCACTGTTATGCAGATCTTAGCAGGTTACTTGGAGGCCAGTGTTTCTTCACCCAGTTCCAATTGACCTGGACTTTTGAAACAGGCTCTCTTGGTGAATGTCAGAGAAGAGATTGTTGGTGATGTTTTTATTCATTTACCACCTTGATTACATCTGTACAACCCTGCCAGTAAGTTAAGATACGAAGAAGACACTAACAGCAATATATGTCTTTGTGTGATCTTGGATTTGTTACCAGTATAAAATGACATGTGTTAACTGGTTATTTATATCAAATGCTATATAAAGTGTCAGATTATGTTCTTCATTCATATATCTGTAACTTCAGTAATGATGGCCTTAGTGAGTCCACAATGAAAATGTGGGAGTCGCAACATAATTGAAAACTAAAAATTAAGATTTAGATTTTCGAAAAATGTTGAAATTTAATTTATCAGTACATATTTATTTATTCATATTTCTGTCTGTCAACAAAGCAAAATGAGAATGTACCAAATACTAAGAAACCTGTATCTGAATTTTGTATTTTAAATCCATATGATATGCATAATTTTAGATGCATAGATGTTTTATGCATATTTTAAAATAACCATAATTGTATGTGTGCATGAACTAGAATAAATTAAGGACAAACCTGCAAATATTTTTTGCTTTTTCTCTTATTGTTTAAGATGGAACACACGTATTTAGTGAGTGTAAAAAGCATTTACATCCAAGATCCACATGACAACCTGAGTAAGTGGGTCACATAAGCTGGCTGATCAGATAACAAATACTCAGAGCCCTGATGCTAATAGGTGCAGTAATGAGTCTCATTAGCACAAAGAAAATCAATCAAGCCAACGGCTATCATAAATTATTCAATTCATCGTGTTACACATGCCACAATATTCCTTCCTTCTACAGCGCAGGCCTAATACCAGCTGACGGGCTGCAGCCAGAACAAAGACGTTTATTTACTTGCAGAAGTAGCACAGTGCGTTATTTTGAGTAATATGGTACTAATCTCACATAGCCAGACTTTTGACTGCTGGCGTGTCTGGTACACATTACAGCTCATTTTGGAAGAGAATTCGAATTAGTGTCAGAAACTGCCCACTTGGACAGAAATACATTTTTTAGTATCTTGTAACGCAAAAAAACATGATATTGATTATTTCCCAGACATTTTGGAAAAACAAAGCAGTTCTGCTTGCGAATGAACAGATTAATTGCTACTAAGCCCCTCAAACAAAACTCTGAGTAACTTTCTTGGATGTGATGCTACTAACCTGGTAAACTATAGTTAAACTAGTGATTAGTTCTTATTCAAAAGTGCTCATTGTATCAACCTGATCCGTTGTAAGCAAGACTCTGTTTTTCAGGCAGACTGATTAAAGAAACGGTGTGCACTGACTCACAGAAGATGTGTAAAGCCAACCAATCAGATTAGAGCTTTGCAGATCAACAAACTGATTTCTATTTTTGTAATTTTTGTGTTCATGTATCAAACGGTCTGTGTGCAAACTGTGGGTGGTCAGAGTGTCGTCTGGGGCTGAAAGTCTAAGTGGTACTCGTTTGTGTGCATTTGTAGGTTTGTGAGTCTAAAAATGACCAATACAAAAGCACTTAGATGTGAGCATTTGGTAGACACTTATATCCAAACCTTCCTCTAAACCTCACCCTCACAGAAATGCTTTGCAGCTGTACATTTTCAAATAAGCAACATTTGGTATGTCTAATAATCAATTTCCCTTCTGGGGACCGCTGGCTGGTCCCCATAATAGGTGTGTGTGATTTTTATCATCCTTGTGGTGATATCTGGACCCCACAATGGTAGAAAAACAAGAACACACACAAATACAGGCAAACAGCCATCCTGATAACAATCTCCATTCAAATCCGTCTTTTCACAGTTTAATAAAACTCCTCAGACTCTACTGTTGCACAGGAGCCCTCATACTGTGTCATTGGTCCCCTTCCCATACATATAGAGAGAGCCACAGTACTGTGGAAGAAGTGTCCGCTGTAAGTTTGTCTGGAAGACCATCTCATTTTATTGTAGCACTGCTAAAGACAGGCAATTAAGAGCACATTCCAGAGCTGACTGTTGCCCCGTAATGGTTTACAGCAATGGAGAACCGGCAGATGAGGAGCAACCCCTCCCTCCGCAGTGCCTCCTTTGCCTTCTTTACAATGCAAACAAAGAAAGACAAAATGCTCTTTGAGTTGATCTGATTCACTGGATCTTGGCTTAGCAGAAAAGAACTTTACGGCACAGAGGTGTAGAGTGTTTTTTCTGCTTAAAGCTTCGCGAGGACTTCAACCAAAAACACAATATCATGACATTTATGTACTGAAAAAATATGAATGATATTATCTCTGAAGATAAACAAGAATCATACATGTTCTTTTCATGTGAACGTTTTATTATTGTTTGGCTAAATTTAGCCAATCACATCCCTAGTTTTACCGAGTGATCCAGCAGGGCTTCAGCAACCCCCTCCTGAACCAAAAATGGACTTTTGTAGTTACCCAATCAGAAATGAAGCCTGAATCTCCTGGAAAGCATGAATAGCTAGCTTAGTGAACCCTGTTATCTTTGAGCATACAGTCCCCGCAAAAGTGCCTCCTGGCCCGAGCACACACAGCTCACTTAAGACTCTTGAATCCTCCTATAGTGACTTCATCTACAGACAAAGATCCCCTAATTTTCTGCTGGGCGTACGAGACCTTAGAACTGCTGACCCAATCATACTGTCCAGAACAGATGCATAATAAAACTCCTTGATAACTATTCATTACAGAGTCTGTGGTGGAAGTCTTGTAGTGGGCTTAAGTCAGATCAAGTCTGTTTCTTCATGTGCGGCAACTCGCAATAAAGCTCTTTCAGAATGAACAAGGACTCTTACCTCCATTTATGTAGAATGAAGCCAGGGCACTGCTCTCCACACACATTACAAGGTTGTCCTCTCTCTAGGCCATCAAACACAGTGGGCTACAGAAAAACATTATATTTTAAATAAACGCTAGTATGCCAACGTACATGCCCCTAATGTCTGTTTAATCCCACACTTGTCTGTGTATTTGTGACAAAGCATATATAAAGGCATACATAATATGCAGAACATCAAAAGGGTTATAGTTACAAATTTGGAAGATGCTCTACATTCATTAAAGTGGCATCATTGACGTGCGTAACTTACTAGAACTTTACAGTGGACATTTGGCAAAACATTGGCAACACATTGGGTTTAAGAGAAAATAAAGGCTACAATTCGTTTGCCCCTGCATTGATGCTTTATGATATATATTATTTACGTTGATAATAAACACACAATGAAAAAACACTTTTAAATGAGTTGCTAATGTAACTGGCGGCAGATCCGGGCTGCAGATCTGATGCCCACTGGTTTACTATTGACTGTTTGTTGTCCCATAACTTCACAGAATCAGAGAGCAGAGCAGCAGCTTCACGTTTCATCACGTCCTGGCTTTTCATTTCCTCGCATGTAACTCACTACAAAGAGCTCGATTTATTTAACGATTTATTTAACGTATCACTAAAGCACACAGAGCAACGGTGCGGAAAATGCAAGTCGTTTAAATGTATGGATAAAACACCACGGACCACTTTACTCACCGACCGGCTGGAGTTTCTCTTCTTTAGGCTTCGAGTAAACATGACACCGAGAGCAAATGTAATTTTTAGTAGCTGAAATTGGTCACGGAGTGGATATGAGAGGTGAGTCGAGAAGAACGCTCATCGCCGCTCTGGGGTGTAGAGGTGCTCCTGCGCTCCGTCCCATCAGTTTTGTTGGGAGCTTGTGAATGAAATTACTGCATTTCCGGGCACGCCGACGCTTCTTTACTTGCCCACTAAATGTCATGGCGATACCTTCAAATGATTAAATTCCTGTGCAAATTTATTCCACAGATATGACGTCCACAGAGACCTTTTCTTTAACTGGATTTATATAAACTGCAGTAATCTCCAGGGTATAAAATATTCTAAAGTTAACATAGCAACACATTTTATGCGTATAAATACTGATTACAACAGTTACTGATTACAACAGTCAGCAAACCTAACTTTGACTGTTTTATGTTTTGCAGGCTATTCATAAGTGATTTGTGTAATACTGTTAAACAGCTTAATATTATGAAGATTACATATTATTATATGTATAATATGTCCCTATGACTGTACTGTTAAAATGTTTTGTCACATAACCTAAAAATATACTTCATGTTGTAACTTCTAAATGACTTCTACAGACATGTTATCTAATCCTTATACACAATAATATTGTGTACATGTTTTTCTACCACTGTGGGGACCACATGTCCCCACAAGAATGGTAAAAGTCACACACACCTACATTGTGGGGACAAGCCAGCGGTCCCCACGAGGAACTGATTACTAAACTGATTATGCAACATTCTAATGAATGCTTTTCATTAAAATGTCAAAAGCAGAAAGGCTTCTGTGAGGGTTAGGTTTAGGGTGAGGTGATAGAATATACAATTTGTACAGTATAAAAGTCTATGGAAAGTCCCCATAAGGCATAGAAACAAATGTGTGTGTGTGTGTATGCACTGTAAAAAAAACTTTGCTGCCTTACATTTTTAAGTTTAATCAACTTGGCTACACGAGTTGTTTTTACAGTGCGTGTGTGTGAGAGATAGAGGGTGTGAGAGAGTCTCATTCAACACCACTCAAAAATGTTTCAATACCAATTTCAGCTGTAAAAAATCCGCCCTTCTGTGAGGAACACATAAAAGTGGTCAGGTCATTTGTGAACTAATTCACGGTTTCCACAGGAGTTACGATTACAAACATCTTCTCCAGCCGCCTTAATGTGGTCTGTTTTAATAACAGAGAGTGAGTTTAATTATAGATGCTCACCTGTAAAGAATTTCCATGACACCTCCAATCCAGCAAAGAGTTGCAGTGTATCAGCATGAGTCCAACAGGAAGTTGAGTAATAAGTCTGTGTGTAGTCATGGTGACGGTAAACATTGTCTGTGTCAAATGGGTTCTGGGCGTTTCACCTGTATCACACAATCTCCCAAAGTCTCAAATATATCACACGTATCTCTTGAGACTAAACAGCTATTAAAAGAGGCCAATAACATTATTATAATCCTTACAAAGATGGATGAGTGTCACAAAACCTTCCCAAGAACCAATCAAATGAATCACATTTTAGCCCAAAATCAATGGAAATGGATGCAAAGCAAACAATAATCTTCTCATTAACTGTACGGTGAATAAACAATTATCTGAATTGTAAAGTACTCATACATCATGGTAGTATTTGTTTTAAAAGTAACAATGTGTGTACGAACAAACAAAGACTATAGCAGATTATATCAAGATAAATGTATTGCATTAGATCATTCTTTTACACACAATCTTATACATCATCCATTCATTATAAAACTGCACCATACTGGATCTTAACTGAAATGGCCTATGTCACAGATACATAAATATGTGAGTACATACAAGGCAAGGGAACATTAAAAGAAAATAAATTCAAATTGACGCCAATAAAATCAGCAAAACTATGTACAACTAGAAATGGAATAAATACTAAACTGAATAAAAACGCGTGTGTATGTTTTCATAACTGATACAAATATATCTATAGTGATGATGAGCAAACAAAGCACCAAATCTGAAAATTGAAGATTTGCATTTTTACAAGTAATATTGCTTTTAAATAACAACATTTAAAGAGGTTTCATACATGTGAAATAAAATCACTTCCACAAAAAAACAATACGAACTTTTGGCATACATGACGAGCCAAAACTGAATTCAAAATTGTATTATGCATTATATGCATTAAAATGAATTCAAGATTTCTGAATTTCTTTACCAGCACACCTTGAAAACGACTGATACAGTGATTTGGTACATTACATATTGTTACATTAATTAACAATAATGGCTTCATTGACATTCATTCATTAACGTTTTTACAACTAGGTGCTAGCTGTGTTTATTTAAATATTCCCTTTATATATAAAGAATATCATTATGAATTTAGAGACACACGTCGTGTGTAAACACAAACAAATCAATCTAATCTGATAATCTACTAAAAACCAGACAATTAATTAATAGACAAGTAATAAAGCAGGCCACAATAGCACCATTTCAAAAGCTCATTAAGAAAATTAATTATGGCTTTTTAGTGCAAAAAAGACATATTTTCGCACAAGAAAATATGGCTTCAGTTTCTTTTGACCCAATGTTCTGATGTGGATGTCTTACAGCAACAATGCTTCTATTGAATAAACATTCATCTAATCTATAATCTATAAAGTCAAATAAACTGCAGTTCATAAATGATGGCACCAATTATTACCAATGATGTACCAATATAGATTTCAATGTACCAAAAGATTATTACCCTGATTATAAAAGCACAGTATAAAATATCCACATATATATGGCAGTGCAGTTGTCAGTTAAAAGATGCTACAACAGTAAGCACATATTAGGATTAAAAACAGATCAAAGCTTATAACAGGCAAGGTTTTAGACTGAGGTAGGATTTAAAAAAATAAAAAACAAAAAACCTTTCTGCTCAAGGGAGTGAAACTTTCCAGGAATTATGTGGATGGACGATACCTGCTCTAACCTGTACATACCTGTACGTACATCTTACGTCGTCTGATTTTTAGTTGAGTCTGAACATCCATAATCACAAAACCCCTAAAAATCATCTCTACATGCTGTATCATGTTTTGTGTTAACATGTACAGTTTGGACAATAAACAAGATTTAGCAAAACCTAAATATGACCCTATTGTACACTCATGCCAAATCTCATTTCATACTCCTTCATACAGACTACATTATAGTTCTTCACTTCATTCCAACTCACTTTTACTAATTATTTTTATTAGTACAACTTTTCCCAGCTCATTCCTCTGACCTCAGCTTGCACACTAACACGCTAACAAGTGTCCTTCCTCATCCATCCACTGTCAAAACCACTGACCGGAAAGTGACCACATGTTCTAACCATTAAACCACATTGAGGTCACATCTTGTCAAGGCTTTTTTTGCACCTGTGAGCTCACAGCAGAAAAAGCTGTTCTTCTTTCTACAAAAGCATGATCAGATGACACATCGTAAGTCTCAGAATTCACAAATACATGTTGAGTCTATCAATCATAAAAGCAATAGGATTATATATACAGTTCATTCATTCCCTTCAACATAAGGGTGCGTATTTGTGATTGAGTCTTCAGTACATATACACACCTTTTGTAAATAATCACAATTAACATACATATGTTGTTTTATGTTCCATTAAACGGATTGGTGAATTTTGGTGAACCTTACAGGTTTTAGGTGAGACTAAAAAATGGACGACCACCCCATTCAGAACTATATTGATGTTCCTGAGTGTCTGTACACAAACTTGCTCCAGCCAATAGTCAGAAGTCCGTTTCCTTGGACACAATACATTCCATTCCCCAACAAATACCTACAAAGCTAAACACACATGCTGTGTGTGTCTTTAGACTGACTCTGCTCATTTTCTCTGGAACATTCTAGAATGAGGAGATAAAATAGATCAAGATAAGTAGATATATACAAGGCACAAAAGTACATTTAATATAGACCTTTTCTTATGATAACCATGATGTTTTTAAATTGAAACAAAGTTCTAAGACTTTTCAAATGACCAGTATGTTTATCATATTTCCCAAGTTCTTTAAATAAAGAAAGCAAAAAGACAACAAGTTGCTTTCACAGACATCAAATCGGTTTACAGACACAACATGTCATCAAAATCATAATGGAGATTTATAAAGAATGTTCTGTTCTGCAGGATGAGGGTGTTCAGAAAAGGTTCTGCTGCTTCTTCAGACTGATAACAGGATGATAAAGTTCTATTGATAAACTATGAGCAGACCTGACCAGCACCTGCGCATCATGAGACTTCAACAAACAGCCCAGAGCTGGAGGACGGAGTGCACTTCCCGCAATAGCCACCACATATACCACTTACTCTACTGCCATCCTGTGGACAAAATAAGAACTGCATTTAAAAAACACGACAACTGTTGTCTTATGCGTTTTGTAAAATCTATTTTATGAATCATACATTAATATGAATTATGTAAGATAAAACAAAACTCTTTTAGCTCATTTGTATCTGTATGATTATCTCTTCACAAACATTCTCCACGACTCTTGACTTACAAAAGCCGGTTCTTTGACCATTAGCCTTTCGAAAGTGGATCATTTTGAGGCGGATTCTTTTTCATGTCTGCCAAAAAGTTCCCTTTGGTGATTTAAAGGGGAACTGACTCTGCACAGCAGCTGCTCAATTGTGTTTCAGCTAAGCCACTTGTAGCAAATAAAAAAGAATAAAAGAGATTTATTCTGCAACCAGCTAAACTTAAACTAAGCCAGAAAAGGGACAAAATACTTCATTTACTATTCAGACATGGTGACGAGAGCTACATAAAGCCAGTAAGCACAAAAGCTTTGGTGGACTTTCATAGATTTTATGCATATCATTAATTCTGGTGTTTATTTTTTAAATAGTCACTATTTGTCATTATAATTATTTATTATTTACCATTTTAACTATCATTATAATATCATTATTCTTCTGTTAAAAGTCAAAACAGTGTGTTGGAATTACCAGAGATTTGTGTATGTCAGCTACAGCATAGTTTCCCTGGGAAATCCAGCTGGTATTCTCTGCCAACTTAAACCCCGTTCCGGAGAGATTGATTCTGAACCGGCCCTGAAAAGATCGCAGACAATTGTTTGTGCAGAGTTAATATTTCCTTATGAGCACCAATAGGTGACAGTAGTGAGCAATATTACCAGCATAGCGACAGCGGGCTGTAATGAAGCAATATTATCAGATTAGCGATAGGTGTCAGTAGTAAGCAACATTAACAGCATAATGTCTGTACATTAAAATAGTATATTAAAACTAATAAATTACAAATATGTACAGGTTATTATGGCATGAATATTTAATCATGGTCATTTTTATTTTCTCTGATAAGAAGACATAAAATGACAGCATGATAAAAAACACCTTAAATTATTTAAACCTGATGAAGCACAATGGAAGAAAAGTTAAAAAACAATGTTTTCTAATATCTTGCTCATCAAAAACAGTATAAGAGACATGACACAAGATTCTGCTGGTCTGGCTCAAAGCAGTAACGTTATACGTTCATTCACAACTGTTCTTCTAGCAGAATATAATATGGATTTGATAAATAGTTTATTAACATTTTTCCTTTCCACGAGCTGCATCATTTTAAGGGAGTGAAAGTGGAAAGAATTCAGTACTTTTGGCACGTGCAACCTACCTGTGGACAGCGCGCTGCACTGTAACAATCTCCTGCTGTAGCAAAAGGAACTTTTTGACCTTCATGGATGATGGCAAACTTCCAGTCTGTGGCTAAACAAATGAGAATTGTCACAGATCTTTTAAACATGAAGATACAGATAAAGGCATATGAACATGAAGGTGAGTAAATGATAACGGAATTGTAATTTTGGGGGGAACTAATTCTTGGTTTTACTTTGGTGGATGATGTATAAAATAATTCTTGAGTCTGTGGGCTTACTTATAATGGTCATTTTGCTAAGGTCCAGCCTGACCCTTGTGAAGGCAGAAAGACCAGCTGCTGTGTAGTCTTGCCTACACTGGCATTCTTCTCTCTTGCTTAGGTTGGATGGACACTGTGTGGGATCCATCAGCCTGGACAATAACACAATAAATGGTCTGAATGGACAGCAAGTTCTATCTGTCAACTGCCACAGAAAATTCACGTTTATGCATTTGGCAGATGCTTTTATCCGAAGCTACTGTGACAGTAGATATTCAAGGTATACAATTTATCAATACATGTGTTCCCTCAATCGAACCCTCAAGCTTTGCGGTGCTAGCACAATGCTCTACTGGTTGAGCTACAGGAACACTACATGAGAAAATGATTATAGGTTGTTTGTTTATATATTGTAATATATATTTAGCCCAATGTAGAGGCACCTGTATTACCTGTATCCAAACACCTCAGAAAAGTTCTCATCTTCCCCGCTGAGCAATGTAATGTACTCCGTAGGACTGTCCGAGTTCATATCTGAACAGTAAATCTGAACAGACAGACATTCTTTTAAATCATACATTCATCATTTCCTTCTGTTATGACATATACCAGTGCTTCTCAACCAGACGGCCGAGGCCCACTAGGAGACCTCAACAAACTTCCAAGGGGGCCTCAAGATAACTGACATTAAAACACATCAACAATGCTGAGCGAAGCTCAACGTCTCAATGTCATAGAAGCAAAAATAAAAATGTGACCCAGCAAGGAAATAATGTCTTACTTTTAACTCCTTCCCATTTATGTTCAAAATCTGCTCCCCATCAGAAACAACGTTGGTCTGCAGCTTGACGTCTCTGCAGTTAGTGGGGAAATGGCCTAAGAACCAGAGGGGGAAATACATAACTGTTTTTATCTAACAGTTTACAGCATGTGTGTGTTGTACACTGCAAAAGAGCCACTCTACTGCCGCCTGGTTCTGAACCAGAGACCTTCCACACATTACAAAACATAATAAGCACTACACTACAGACACCTTAACAACTGCTGCCATCCGTCTACTTCTGGAAGTCTTCCCACATGATATTCTCAGCCAAACATGCCTGTCACTTCATGCTTCTGAAGGTTAAAGGTTTTGCAACATGAGTCTTTGCCTCTAAAGGGTTGAGGATTCCAAAAGCACTATTTTGTTTCCGCCCGGTCTCGAACCGGGGACCTTTTGCGTGTTAGGCAAACGTGATAACCACTACACTACGGAAACCCTGACAGGCACACTGATCTAGCAGCAGAAATCTACGTAGCAGGATATGACAAACATTCGTAGCTAAATGGTATATCAATTATTTTCTGTGTGTCTAGAGAGCAGGATTTTCACCACATGGCCCTGTTGCCCCTAAACAGCATATCATTACATAAAGAGCGTAGCGTTTCCAAAAAAAACACGCTTTGTTTTCACCCCGCTTCAAACCTTTCATGTGTGATAACCATTACCACAACCTACAACAGGTACAAGATATAAAGCGGTCGTGTGACCCTCAGACACGGATTCACACGGATGAGGCAATAAAAAAAAGCTAAATAGAAAACTAAAAATAAAAACCTAGCTGAACTCAAAGGTCCAGTGTTACTGTAGGTCAAATACAACAGGTGTTAGGCACACACATAACAAGGCTACAAGTAAACTCTTTGTGTTCATACGGATCGGATTTTCTCTATACAGTCTTAAAACATGGTGCCCACTACCCACAATGCAATGCGCAATGACATCGTTTCCTTAGCTCTATTTTAGTATTTTAGCGTGTTGTATTGCTGTAGCCCAGAGGCCTGTGTTACTACTGTGTTACTACTGTGTTACTACTGTGTTACTGGTTGTACTCACAGGAGGGACTGGCGCAGGCTTTCTGCTGCTCGGGTTTAGAGGAAGAAGGACATTTGTCAGTAACGTCACCCTCTGGTGATATACACTGCACTCTTCTCTCTTTCCAGCCCTTTCCACAGCTTACAGAACACTTGTAGACAACAGCAGAAACACACACACACACACACACATCTATTTTACACTGATATTGTGGCTTTGGTAATAACATCATTTATTTTGTTCGATTAATATTTTATAAATAACAACTATATAACTGTTATGAAAGCCATTTATTAATTATTAATCTATATCTGCTCCATAAGACAAACCCTTACTGTTGTCAGACATTCGGGAAAGCTGCATATTAACACTTTAATTTGAACCGCATAGTTTTATATTACTATGCAATAAAAAGAATAAACATTTTTTGAAAACATTTTCCTAGACAAGTCTACATCATGAACAGTAATTTCAGTAAACTTACTGGTCCCCATACACCCACTCTCCAAGTGTGCTGGGCAGGGCAAGGTAACTGAAAGCAGGGCATGACGGCCTCAGGAGGGGTGCTGGGGCAGCTGAGCGATGAGTTAAGACCATACTCATAATGATCAATCCCATCATGCACCTCACTGCAGGACACCAGCCGCCTCTGATAGCCCTGACCACAGGTGACTGAGCACTAAAACAGAAAACAATCTTATCAACACAAACAATAAAACAATTCTTACATTTACATTCACTTGACATAAAGAACTGTTTCTCTTAAAAAGTGTTTATATGTAACACAGACTGTATGTGACTTGTATAGTGTGTATAATCTCATTCAATATCATGCATATTGTGTTGGTGTCTCACTGACCTCAGACCACTCTCCTGTAATCCAGATGACCTCACAGGGCTGTGTGTTGCAGGGCTCAGCATCAGCTGGTTTTCTCTGGTTCATGCAGTACATATTATGCACTTCAGCCTCCTCCTCATTCAGACACGTCACTGCTCGAGATCTGTGGCCACTTCCGCATGTTTTGCTGCACTAAAACAAGGAATATCCCAAAAATTACCGCAACCAATTCCAGCAATCAGGACACTAATTATATGACCGTCCAGTGACATCTGGAGCCATTTCAGTGTGACACCCATAACAAATGATCAGACATTACAACTACAGCAACTTGTGCTATTATAACTTGAATGTGTTTCTGTGTGAGAATCTGAGCTACAGTGTGGCTTGTGTGGGTATATAAGTACTGCAGTGTTGACATTATTTAATTATGTATTTTATAATGAATCCAGACCTGCATTGAGTTCCCTAATATAGGGTTAACTTCAAACATAAAGACGAGGGGAAGACAGTGAAGGGGGCTGGAGGAGAGGTACCTGTTTCTGGGAATCTTGTCACATGCTGTAAATTTCTGACAGTGAGCAGCACCAAGCTTTGTGTACTGCAATGCTGGGCCCCTCAAGCATCCGACAGGCAAAGTGAGCTAGTCTAATAGGCTCCAGCTGCTGTCTGCTCTGGAGGGGGAGTGTGAAGGTGTTCTCCAGAGCAGCGCACTAAAGTAATTACACTTCTTTTAAGTGCTGCGATTTCATGCTGCTAGATGACCCAGATTTGAGTCTTACTAAACAGTTTTTTTGTCTCTCTGTTGTCTGTTATTAAAGTTTTTCTCTAGACTCCAGGTGAGCTTCCAGGGGGATAAAAGCATGTAAAAGTTGTAGTCTGCGATATTGTTACCAACAACAGAAGTTTACTTTTGACCTAAATTAATATAGAAAAAAACATTAATTGTCACAACATTGGGCTTACAAAGCAACAAGGCATTTTACACGTGATTGTTGATCCGGGGCTATTTTTAGTTTTGGGTAATTTGAACAGTATTCATTAACGTGGTTTATGTTTCACATTGTTTAATTCAATTCGTAGTCAGTTTTGATGATTTTTACATTTTGTACATTTGCAAACCCTGGATTTACATTCTTATTTGCTTAATTATAAGGTAAATGCATTTAATTAAATACATTCTAATAGAGATATACTAATAACTGCATGTTCATCTTTAACAACATCTCATAAGTTTGCTTGTTGCCCCTGAAGATCATGGTAATTTCAAAACAATTAATTTGTTTCTGCCTGGTCTCAAATTGGGGACCTTGCAGGAGTCAGGTGACTGTAATAACCATGACAACACAGAAACCCTGACAACAACTCCTGCCTGCCTCTTTCTGAAAATCTTCTAACATGAGATACACAACAAGATAATGACCTAACCAGCTGAACCATGCTGTAAACTAAACAGACAGGACCTACATTAGTTTTATTTAAATTAGGACATTTCAGTAACTTTTAAAAATGTGCCTTACAAAATAAACCTTACTGGTGTTCATCTTGAGATAAAACAATCTCACTGATATATTTATAGAGTTAGTGCAAGGTGCTTACAGTTAAGAAAGCTTAAACATGCAGTTTAGTCTGGAACTAAGCGTAAGCCTTGTTTCTAAAATCAAGGAAAACAACCTGTCAGCTATTTTCTTTGCCCTTCTGAACAGCACTGTTGACCCTAAAGATCACATAAACTCCAAGAAGTTGGGTTTGTTTTCACCCGGTTTCGAACCAGTGACCTTTCGTGTGTGAGGCGAATGTAATGATCACAACAATACAGAAACACTAACATATAGTAGCTATGTGTTTTTCTGACTAACCTCTAGGTGGGGGTGCATGACATACTTATAGCCATAGCTATAGTTCAGATGATAAAACCAACACTACAATGCTGAAATTAAACACACTTCCATATGCTTTCTGTAAAATCCTAATAGGAAATCATATGAATCCTATTAGTCCAGTTAGGTTTCTATAAAACAATTCATGAGCACTTAGTCAGATGTGTTTTCAGTCGTAAACTTAATTTACATAGTTGTTAAAGACTCAAAGGAAATGGCTGCGTCTCAAAGTGGGGATGGGCGCTAACAGCCCCAAGTGACTCAACTCCCCGCTGAGTTAATGGCCCTGCCGACTCACGGACAACATCCAGCATGTTTGACTGAAGGTGGGGGATCCCTGTGGTCTTGGCATTGACCAGTGAGCTCTTTGTCATGCTAAAGAACTGACCCAAACCTTTTCCTTAGCAAACACAAAGCCACATATAACAAGTGCTAACTGCTATCCATAGTGATTTTGAAACCAGATCGTTTTCAGGGGTGCTCTACAATTTAATGACTAATAAATAAAACATGTGAAGGCCCAAAAGTGTGTGTTTACAAAAGGGAGTCTCCACATAAACATATGTTTTCTATTAAAAGCATTTAATTAAAAAACCCAAGGGTACACATTTAAAAGCACAAACACTCAGAGGGTTAAACTGACCTATGAATTGCATCCAGATTAATTCTGATTTCTGTCCGATCAATGAGAAAAGTCACAGGCAGACGTCGAAGCCATCTTACATTCCTAATCATTACTTGTGTGACAGACCTCCGCCAGAAGAGGGCGAATTTTAACAAAAATCAATCGACCCTTAAGTTGTTTTGAGTCGGCTAGGGGACGCTATTGTGTATCTAGTGGGACTTTATGCTTTATCTTTTATACTTATTACAATTTACAGCTGTTGAAATCTACCAGGTGGAAAAAATCTAAAAAAAATTAAATGTGCTTAAACTCTGTTACTTTGATTTTCATTGGATTTAGCTGCTTCCAGTTCCTTTCTCAGTTATTTCTCATTCTCACATATTTACCTCTTGCCAGTTGCCCTCGCTCCACCTGTAGTGGGAGACACAGTCAGTGAGTCGGCAGGGTTGGGTAGAGGGCGGGCGTGGGAGTCGGGAACATTTAGATTCCTGTGTTCTGTGCTCGTCACCAATTACACAAGAGACCTCTCGATGCTGCTGTCCATCTCCACACGATGAGGAACACTTCAGAGAAATACAGGTAGGTTTACAGAACTATTGTTAAAATCTTACAATCATTGTGTTTTTGGTTATTCTTTTATTATGGAGAACTTATCTGCCCAATTTTACATTTTTTTTAAACAATCATTGTAGTTTTAAGGGACGGTCGTTATATATTTAAACTAGTAACATTTTCCTCTTTATAATAAACTGTTAAAATGTGTTGAAATCACGACAAATACACCTTGCACCTAAACACTTCGTATTTCAAAAATTCATATATTTATTTGAATATTTATTTGGTATGTATGTGCACAATTTGTAAGCTTTGTATAACAAAGAGAAACTATCAATAATACTGTTCTCAAAAACTGTTGATTTAATTGGTTTGGTTACTCATTATGTCAACTGTCTTCTTTGTATTTCTGTCTATACCTGGCAACACATTTTCATTTTTACCTAAGGGGCTTAATGAAAATGTGTTGACAGGTATAGACAGAAATACAAAGGAGACAGTGTGTGGCCGGAGAAGGGTCCTCTATTCCGCTCTGGTCACAGGATACTTCTGTTGTATCTGAATGAATGCTCATTTTAAAACAGCATTTTCCAGCTGGAGCTTCTGCACCACTAATGGAGAATAGTCCAACTACTGTTTTTGAAATACATGTTTCACCCTTCTATGGTGGGACGAGCACATGAGTAAGTATGAATGAATGAATAAGGTAACACTTAGCTAACAGTGTTAAACTGTGTTATAGACTTCAGATCAGGTTGTAAATTATAAAGACTACCAATGCTTACAGTTAGAATAAACATGCACAACTAGGTGTTTAATGTGCAGTTTCAGATTTTAAAGACTTAAACGGAGTACAAGACTAAGCTGTTATTGATTACACATATATTCTCAGCTGTGCTGTAAACCTATGCAACACACAGAAAGGGGCCTTATATTACATGTATGCTTTAGGCAGACGCTTTTATCCAAAGCAACTTACACTACAGTATATGTTTGATGTAGAAAAATTACTGTCAAGGAATTGTCAGAACAGCAAAATGTTAGAATAGCAACACCATCCTTGTAATGAGAAGAGAAAACTCATGTATTTTTATATGTTTATACATTAGCCGGAAGCATTCTGCAAAGGGCATTAGTATCTGCACATTTTATGCTAAAGATCTGACACTTCCACTGTCATTGGAAAGAATCTTGGTTCTGGTCACAATGAGGACAAGGAAAGACCATATATGGACTGTTCAGTGATTTGCACTGTTGTGTACCTTAATGTTGATTATGCCGCCAAAAATGAAAAACAAAAATCTGACCCGTGCTGACAAAATGAGTCAGACTGAACGCAGGCTAATTAAAAGCCACAGACAAAACAAGTGAAAAATTCTTAATTTTATTAAGCCCTCGTCTAGCAATCCCAATTCTCCAAACAACAGTTCTAATTTTGTTTAATCATTTAAATTATCTTTATTTGTAGGTTTTCGATGTGCTTTAGAAAGATGTAGCTCATTCACTTTTTGTCTGCGTCCAACAAATCATACATAATTTTAAAGTTCTTCTGATTGAGAATGTGACAACACTCATTTTTGAAAATGTGCTTGTGACTTATTTCGTAAGCACTGTGTATGATTTACACCACAGATAACACCAGGTAACAGTAATCAGTGTTACCTCTCCCCAGCTTGCTGTCTTCCATTTGGGGCACCTCCCACCTCTGCAACGTTTTTGCGTTTGTGGGAGGGGCAGGTGAAGGCAGTTCTCCTCTGTGATTGGCTGGCCTGATTGACTCACACATGTCACATTACGGTACTTGAATCCTCTCCCACAGGAGGCGGAGCACTGCAAGAAGAGGGAGAAAGCAGAAGCAAAGAAAATGGCTTGTTAAACACAAGCGTACTTCACACAAAGATAAATGTGCGTTTTAGTTTAGGCTATTGCAGGTAAAAGTTAATTATGTCAAAATATGTGAAATTAAGTGTATGTCAAATTCAATAAGGTCCCGTGTTTTCAACAATTAAAGAAATTAACAATACCGCAATCCTGTAATTATAATTTTCAAATTTATTTAAATTTTACCGATGATAGAAAGAAGTTCTTTGGACATTTACAATACAACACACAAATAACAATGCATGATATATTGTAGCAATTAACCATTTATACATGAAGTATTACATGAAGTTATTTAGCCCAGCATTTATCTCAAATCATATTTAATGTATAAGAGAAGAGCAGAAACAGCGTGTCGGAATCATAAAGGATTGCAAGTGACAAATTTGCTTGTTAAGCTTTTTCCGGCTCCGGATTGTACTGAGTGAAGGAGGATTTAAACCTTTGACTGACTTGCTCAGCACTTCAGGGGAGCTGAAGGGAGGGGAGGAGAGAGAGGGGCCCTGGCCCCAGGACGGAAGAAGAACGGATAATCAAAGGGCCTGGCAGAGAGAGGATGAATATGAGGCGACAAGTCTGAAGTTGAACGAGTGCATTGCCCAGCATGCGAACATGCAATACAGGAACTAAGAGAGCAGAGACTCCCTAACTGGATAATGTGGTCCTGTGGTTACGTCTTCAAAAGAGTCTAGCGAGTAAATGTGTCATGAGTGTCTTTAAGTTCATGAGGAACTTTTGAAACCAGAACAAAATAGCACAATCATTACAACTATAACGTTTATGTAATATATATATATATATATATATATATATATATATATATNATGTTGTCATAAATATAGTACCAAAATATATACAACTGAATACATTTTAAACCAAATTTACTACCAATAACATATACAACCGCAGCAAAATAACAAAGTCAAAGAAAACATACATTCATTTTTCAAAACAAGTTGTACCATTGTTTTAATGATTCACTGCAGTAAACCAATCAAAACCCTAATTACTGATTCATCAGAAGTCAGTGTGAGAATCTAAGTGTATAATTGGAGAGGATTCAATCTTCCTGGAGGAATGTTATCAGTCCGCCAAGCGCAACAGATGCCTTACATATGAACTGTGATAGCAGATGTGTATTTATTTTTGTGCTGGTGTGTGTGACTCTGGTCAGACTGTTTCTTTACTTTACTGTCAGCATGATACTGCTGGGGGTGTGATCCTACACAAGCCCCTCTCATTACTGCCTTTAATATACAGCATCATTAAAATCACATTTAGTCTCTCTTGGCAATTCCTTTCTTTCATCTAAAGCAATTATGAGCAATGCTATTTTTTTACATGTATTAATAAGCAAAATAACTATAGTACAATGACTTTAATACTTAACACATTTTCTGTACAGTAATAAAACATGTGCATGTTTAGGGGGCACGTATAAACCTGCTGGTTTGTTTTCTATGGCAGGAGGTTTATTTCTGTCATGGTTAAATGAGAAAAGCAGCCATACTGTTGCTGCACTTTAAATTCGAAATCGTTTCACTGAGTTTATGTACCTTGTTAAACTAATGCTCGAGTGATTTAGTTTGCAGAAATTACCAACTAAATCAACAACAGCTACACACAAAATTATTACAATGGAAGGTCATTTTCCTCTAAATTCCCCACATCCAAAAACCACCCACCAACTTTAAAATGCACTTTAAAAGTCACTTTCCAGAGTGATCTGCTTTAACAATTTCATCAAATTCTGACAATAGAAAAATAAAAATGATAAACATGTTTGGATATGCTTCTCATTTGATATTTTTCAAATGAACAACAAAATAGAAATGCATATTTCATCCAACATGACATCTGCATGCAATCAAAACAAACAGACAAGTGATGGTGATTGTACCGTCTCTGTTGCTCATCGATCACTCATAAGAAAACGCTTTTTTGGGTCATGCACAGTTGCCTTGTTTTTCTTTAAAATTGTTGCCACAGACTCAGTCTAGTCACGGCAACACACTTGGCCATGCGCCTCTACATTCCAACGCGAGCATTCCCAAGTTTAACACAGAAATCCAGGCCACAGTTGCCACTATAATCTGAGAGGCCTTAGCTTTTGCCGTTCAGTTTTCCCATAGGAATAAAGCTCTTTCTGAGAAGTGCGTCCATTCTGATTAGATGAGCTGGAAAGGCCGGTAAAGGCCCTCCCATAGATCAAAGACCGTCCCTGACCCCTGTGGCCTCGCCATTGTTAATGTGATGTATGCTCACTCGCTGGATGGTCACCATGGCACCATCATCAGGGCTGGTTAATATCCAGTGCTGACCGAAAGGAAACAGACAGTGGTACTAGAGTTCTACAGGTATAAACGTCAGCAACCAATCGGCATCAGCATGAATCACAAAACAGGTAATACAGATTAAAAAGAAAGAAATTAAAGCAGCAGGATAATACAAAAAAAAACAGAGGAACTAATAGGGAGCTGGAGGTCTATGACAGATTTAAAGCTCGGTGATATTGTACCTTCTTTCATGTACTACATACTGATTCATCACAACATGTTTGGTAGTGAAGTCAGTGAGTGATTCTGATTCAGCTACAGTATATGCTCACACCCCTTTACGATAATACAGGAAGTCTTTCTTTTCTCTGAATAACATTTACAGACGTTGCCTACTTGCAAATACAAAGAAAAACAATAAAGAAAAACAAATTATTCTTTGAGAAATAAAACCTGGCAATTGTTTAATTTGGCCGCCATCAGGTACAAACAAATAAAAACAATGTATGGCAGCAGAAATAAATACACATACTTACAGAATATACAGAAATGCTCATACACACCTTCATTTATACTGCCATTGGATTCAAAACACTTCATTTTCAGTCTGAACATAAGCAGACCATGTCATGAAAGGGAACTACACCATAGACATAACTACAGCACCATGACATCTTTGGACAACACAGATATGTGTGAATGTTTCTTTAGATCATTAAATTAGGGGTCAGCAACCTTCCTCTCATATGCTCCCACTTTAATTTGTATTGGCAATCACATACATTTTCCACTAAAGTAATGTTTTTTAGAATACATGCATGTTTATTTTTAATATGCAGAATATGACCGTTTTTACCCTTTAAGGTTTCCGACCCCTGTTTTACACTATTAAATCCATGAGAGATTGGAAAAATAAGCAATAAATGGTTGCTTGTCGATGTTATAGAATATTTTAGCATTTATTTTTCTTATCCACAAAAATAAAGTGGATGGAACAACGTGGGGCTTTTCATTGAAAATGAGGTAGACACAAGTAACTGGCCAACAAGCAAACTTCACAAACTGGCCTTCCCTGGGTGTTGGGGAAATGCAATTTTTTTTACACTAGACTAGAACTTGCTTATTCTCGGACACATTGAACACAATACTGAAATACCACTGATTGTAAATAAACTAGAAAAACAGTAAAACTGCAGCACAATCAACAGATATAAAACTACATTTGATTTCAGATGGTCATTTTAGGAATTTACTTAAAAATTACTTCAGTCAGTTACCTTAAATATACAAAAATATATCAACTATAGACAGATTTTCACATAAGTCTCCCTTGTACTGAAAAAGCACCATCATAAATTTAATAGGTCAATGGCTAGCTGAGTTGAGGTCCATCTGAGGTATGGTTGAAAGGCATTTTTCATGATAATTGAATTATGGAGACTGTGAGAGAAACATACAGAGAGATAGCTCCAGCGCTACGGTGGAGCAACATGGTGGAGCTTTACTACCCTGAATAAAATATACATCTGTACTATTTATAAAGAACCCACAACAAAGTGTGTCTATGAGCACCGGAACCTTACATAAAACACTAAAAGAAAAACCTAAACAGCATGTAAATATAGAACACATCCACCAAAGAGACGCTCACTCTTTCAGTTAGGAACAATATTTAACTGCATATTTGGTGAGTCTTTAAGTGCGACAATCGCAACAAACCGGCTATTTGCTTACTTAAAGATCAAACCGTCTGAGTTTCAGTTTGTTTTCCTCGTGTCACGAGAGCAAAGAAACTTCAGTGTGTTGTGAGAATGACAACGAATGAAGGGAAGAAAGTTAGAATAGTTACGAGCGTACCGAGCTCCAGTGGTCTGTGCTCCAGTGAGGGTTAACAGAGCAGGGCCGAGTATTGCACTGCTCTCGGTCCGGCGGTTTGTCAAGAATTTCACAGCTCAGATCGTTAAAGCGCTCCCCGTTGGGCCGCTGACAAGCAACCAAGCGGGTTTTTATCCCTCCTCCGCAGGACTTTGAACACTAGGGAGAGAGAAACAGAGTAAAGGTGAGAAAAAAAGCATCTTAAAAGTCTTGAAGTCTCGTTACTTGAACAGATACAGGGTGCTACTTTTGTCAGTTTGTTGGGTTTTTGCACTGCATCTCATCCGACGTCTGTGAAAGCAATTTCCAATGTGCAATTTTCCTCTCAGGACAACACACAACAGGGCCAGGGTGGGCATGCTCATGGACGTGTAGGTGGGCGTGCCTATGCAAATTGTGGGCGTGTTCATAAAAATATGTGAGGTTGCGGTTAATGATGCGAAACACAACTGAGGTTTGACATCATATTAGAATCTGATTTTTGGAAATGCACTTCACTGTGTGAACAGTTAGATAGGAATCCGAGTGGTGTCTATAGATGTGTTTATAGACTTGGGTTTATATATTTCAGTTTTTTCTTACCTCACCCCAGCTGCCATAAAACCACTGAGGGCAGGGACCAGATTCACAGGAGCGCTGCTCTATGGGCTGTGTGCTTTCATCACAGCTGCTCGCGTGATAGCCATTTTCATCCTGGCACACCACCACACGCCTCTGGAATCCTCCGGCACAGGTACTCGAGCACTGAGAGGTGAGAAAGGAAAGCAAAATCTGGATTATGAGAGAAGGACCACACAAATACAACAAACACACATTCAGCTCACACTGGTACAATCTCATTGAACCAGCTTCACACCTCTATAGCCCTGATTTTCAATACATGTCAATGCAAAAACAATTCGAACTTTTCATTTAAACTGATTCCTTTAATGAGAAAAGATGCATAATAAATATAGCTATCCAGGAAACACTTGTGTTGACACAAAATGTCTATTAAAAGCAACTAAAAGCACTCCACAAATGGCACATTTAGACTATTTTGGCTGTTCTGTGATTTCTATAGAGTATTTAAAGCATAGATATCATAAAGGAAACAACAGCATTAGAAACAGGAAATGGTAGTGCCTGGTATTCTTAGCCTTAGGCCCACAGATCATCCACTCTTTTCACTAACCATGGTTTATTGCACACAGAACTGGAATAGGTTTATAACGGTATATATTATTATCGCTGATAACCCTTTCCCTAAATAGCATAAAAAACAAGCCTGTGATTGGTTGCTTTATAGTCAGAAGCCTCCTCCTATGTAACTGGGCGGCTCCTAGCCAGTATATGATGTAGTAATGACACCAACACCTTAGATGTAATTTTGTTTATAAGTCTCACACGCATGTGGACTCTATCAAATATTGGACACATTCAGAGCAAACAGAGAAATTATGAGGTACTTACTGCCCCCCACGGTCCGGTCCTCCACTGTTGCGACTGAGGTCTTCCAGCTCTGTTACGATCAGCTCGTCCGGTGGGAACAGTCTTTTTTCGTGAGTCAGGGTTAGGCAAGAAGCCCCCGTGGTCGCTAGAGTGAGTTGGACACTGGGGCATGGCACACTCCTGCTCGGTGGCTGGTTTATCTTCTGAGTCACACTCACTCACTTCCACAACTTGATCACTGAAGTTTACACACACGACCTGCCGTGTGGTCGTACCCTGGCCACAGGACACGGAGCACTGTGAATACAGAAACACCCATCTGATTATACAAAAAACACAGAATACCGGTCTGAAACAGCAGGGGTGGAGGGGTGGGGGGGTATGGACAGTAAATGATGACAGATCTTTCAGATGTTTAATTATGTAACTCTTCTGATTTACAAATTTTGTCTCAATTATAATATATAATTATATATATTATGTAAAGCAGGAGACCAAGGAATAAAGCAATCCAGATACTCCAGAGTAATACATGTCTTCCTGCCCAAGCATAAACTGTTCTGTTCTGTTTCTGTGTGTTTTCTGGGGACTTGGCCATCAGCCCCACCCAACCCCACATCTGTACACATGCTTCACACAAAGCTTTCATCAGTTTTCAATTAGAACTGAGCTCTAAACACCAGAGTCAGTGAAGAATTATCAAGGTCATTAGTCCATTCTGCAAAAGGCTGTGAATGAAGACTTACAGCAGGCAGGTGTGTTAGGGCTTGGCTTGCTAACATAGTGTCATTAAAAGAACAGTCAATGTCCCCACATGGTCAAGGCTGTGGGAGTCACAACAAGCTCATTTAAAATGCTTTTAAACAGCACTGCCACACACAGTTTTACATGTGTGACCCTAGGGAGACACGTTTTTATTGACTATAAAATGTGTTAGTTTGGCCCTATTGTGTGAGTTTATCTTGCTTAAAGCTGAAGTGTGTATTTTTTATGTTAAATACTTTCACCTATCACAGAATAGGTGATAATAAACTTTAATATTCACAGAGTTGCAATACTAGATGGAACTATCAAAACATTTGTTGTTTACACACCCCAACCAGTATCTCAACCAATGCAGTAAATGTGGGGCAAATTTGTTTGCATGACCAGCGAAAGGCAGGCTGAAGCATTCATAAAAACTGTAATACAAAAACCGTTTTAAAAACTGTTTTACGTACTGCTGTCCATTCCTGAACTTTCCACTGTCCGCACATCACTATGGAGCACCCCTCTCTCGCCGGAGGTTTTGGCAGGTGGGAACAGGCTGATTCTTCTGCTACTCCACCCTGCTGGTCACGGCAACTTACGTAGCGCATACGACTGCCCTTTCCACAGGTGGCGCTACACTGTGGTAAACAAGCATTACACAGCTCAGCTCAGCATTACACAGCTCATGTACTTTACTTTGATCTATTTTAACAACTGTTTGTATAAATGAATATATTGTGACAACTGTCAGTGATTTACCTGTGTCCATGATCCAAAGCGCCACTGTGTTTTATGGCCAGGATGTGACATCACTTTGGTCTCAGGGACAACAGGATGTGTCACAGGGCACTGGGAAAGCTCACAGTCCTGTGAAAGGGAGGAAGTGGAGAAAGACAAGCAATTTTCAGTAATGAAGATCTGTGACTCTAGGGGTGATGTTGGTAAAGCTTCGTGGCTGGTGCCAGTGAGCTTGATTTATGCTTGACTGGCTGGAATCACGTGGAGTGACTTGTTCATGGTCACTGCATCTTACAGCACACAGAGGATTTAAACCAGGGGCCTCCTGCTTATTCTTTCTCTGTGTCCCTCCATCAGGATTCTTGATTCTCTTACACTCCACCCCTCTCCCCTCACTGCTCTCTGTTTCTAGTGCTCACTGATCATTTTGTGATTCTCATTACAGGTGTTATATGAATATGAATTAAATCAGCGCCGAATCTGCATAGAATGTACGCTAAATCTGTGTTTAATCCACACTGAATCTGCATTGAATTTACACTAAATCTAGGCTGATGCTAAACCCGCATTGCAGCATGCTGCAGTCTATGCTATAATTAACCATTGTTAAAGAGGTAGTATCAATATGGGCCCTATTTGTTCGCACATAATAAAAAAATTTCAACTCACATTAATATTTCGGGCCTAATAATTAGTTTATCTGTCAAGCAGCCTTACAATAAGTGGGACACAGTACAGTCAGCCATTTGTTAAAAATAGATCCTTTAAGGGTGAAACAAGACCTTTACAATTTGCAGTAATGACGGTTACCTGTATATTATCCCTTACTTATTAAATTCCTTTCTGTCTCTCCCTCCTTCATTATATACATGCTCCTGGTCTCGCATCAAACCCAAACGGTGGGAAAAAGGCTCATTCTTTATCTCTTAAAAGCCATGTGAAAATCACGCTCTATAAACCGATGCCTCAGGATAGTTCATAAAATACTCTGTGAAATGCAGCACTCAGCTACACCGGCTCTGCAGAACAATTACACTGTGGGAAGGAGCGAAATGTAATTTTACAGGTATGTGCAGATTGTGAGGCGGTAGATAAAGTCACGATTCCGATAACAGCACATTCATAGGTATGTATTTAGCTGTGAACAAGTGTATGTGTAGTTACTTATAAATGCGTTTTAGAAATGTTTGTGTACGTTTTTAGCTTAAGAGTAATCCATTATTAATGGCTAAAAAGTGTGTGTGTGTGTGTGTGTGTGTTTGTGTGTATAACAATGTAAACAAGGTTTATGAGAAAACTTCCTGTCTCCTCGTAAACAAAATAGCTTAAAAGCGTACGTAAGTGTGTAAGTGGTGACTTTTGTTCATTAAAAATGCCGAAAGTGTTAATTGAGGGTTAGGGGATAGAATATACAGTTTGTATAGTATAAAAACCATCACGTCTATGGAGAGTCCTCATAAACCACATATGCCAAAATATGTGTGTGTGTGTGTGTGTGTGTGTGTGTGGGTGTGTGTGGGCCCATGGTTTTCCTTCAGACAAGACCTTATTGAGTGCAGGTGCTAAATATTCTGGGTGGGAAACTTCCTGCTTCTCAGGCCTAAGTGTACCTGAATCCTTTCCTCTCTCAGTATGGAAGCATTCTTTTCCAAAACTACTTAGTAAAACAATACTTGTCCACACCTAAAAAGCCCTTTTCAAAAGACTGGACATTGAATTATTCAGCAGTTCATAAACAGTTGATGACAATGGTAAACACTCGAACAAAATGACTGTATCAAAATGTAAACTTATCATTTAATACTGTGTGTCATTTTTACTGTATTTGCTTGTTTGAGCATCACAACCAGTCCAGCACAGCAACAATGTCACAAATCAAACTACTTCAGGTCAACAAAATGGTCATCCCACAGATTCTTAACTGTGTTGTGGCTTCATTTAAAAAAGAGCCATTAGACTTTAAATGGCTTTCGAGCTCATTTGCTCAAAAATAAAGCAAACTGAACTAGTATTGTTTCAATTAACTAAGAATGACAGCGAGAGAGAGATTAGAGAGACTATTTGGATTATCACAAACAAATGAGGGAATGTGACTGCTGGAGCACAGCCTCATTCATACCTGAGTGTCTGTCGGGCGCGTCGCTGCGTTGCATTCAGTGTCGTCCATGACGGATCCATATGAGCCGACCACACACTTCACAGCTCTCATCTGGTAACCAGGGCCACATGTGGTAGTGCACTACAGTTACACATAAAGAGAAAGGTCAGTTGGGGACTGTAGATAACTTTCTTGTTTAATGTCACACAGTGAAACTTTATGCTGGTAAAAGACTTAGAGATTTAAAGCTGTTCACTATTGACCCGCTGGCATCAGTCCAGCACTGATGTGATAATCATCCGCATGGTCATCCAGGGACCCGGGCCAGTAATTTGTCCACCTTTCTCCTGACTTTATCTTTTTTCCTCATCACTGACTGGACTGAAAGGAAGTCAAGCTCGTGTGACAACATTTGCTAGAATGCACATGCTTCAGTAATGCCCTTCAAATATACATTCAACATAATTTCTTAATCTATGCCATTGTGATATCTAATCTCTATCACATGTTTGGATTTAAAGATAGTTTGCCCACACAAATCGTCCAAACTCTGTTATCCGCTTCTGGGGGATCTCAGAGGAAAACGATTTGCTTTTCTACAGACAGCCATAAATTGTTGAAGTGGACAGAAGGCACATTATTCAGTGGTGGAGGAAGAAATACAGTTTAGCAATGCTTGTTTTGGATGTGCTCCACAAAAGGTAATATTTGTTTTCTAGCCTGTAGCCTTGTTCCTCTTTGTGGTCGTATGCACATCTATTTACAATATCTGCCTAGGCATGCACTATTCCCTATATAGTAAAGACCACACAAGTGATTATATAGAAAACAGAAAATGATTTTGGGCACAGCTTGTGTACACAACAGAACTAGATCATCTCCAGTATAATTAACAGCTGTTTGCACTGAAGGTGGTCATTGTGGCAACATGCCTTCAGTTAATGGGTGACCAGTTTGTATTTTTTTGTTTCCATTAGAGTTATTCCCATCTGTCCAACTAAAACAAAATTGATCCATTTACAAATATCACTAATGTGAATCAATTGATATGTATTTTTAGTCCTTACATATTTAAAACTTGCCAGTATGCTGTATGCATGAAGAGAAGATAAACAAATGAATACTGCAAATTCTGTCCATACCTAAATGACTGTATAACTCTGCCAGTAACTGTGTATAGCTCAAACGAATGTTGTTAAAACACGTGTATTAGTTTCAACTGTTCATCTGGCACACCAGCTGGCCCCAGATAATCTGCACTGATTACTCTTATGGAAAATATACTGAATTCTTCACTATAAGCTTAAATGTACTTTTAACAGGTATATGAAAGAAAACAATTACAGCAATGCCATGAAATTGATGCACTCACCGGTCCCCAGTGTCCCACCTGCCAGGACGCACACTCTTGCTGCTGGCAGGCCTGAACTGACTCTGGTTTGGAGGAATCACAGAAGCGGTCGTCCAATCGCTCCTCTCCAAACTGACACCACGTCTGCCGATGCTTGTAGCCCTTGCCACACGTTACCAAACACTACCAAACAAATTTAAAGCAAACAAATTAAAGAAACACTGAAACACATGTCTTCCGCCTCAGCAAATATTTGTTTTTAATGTATTTCATGTGTTTGAATTTGTTTTCAGAATCTGCTCTTCACCTCTGACCACTCTCCAGTTTTCCATTGAGGACACTGGAACTCCTTACAGGGCTGGACCAAAAGCTTGTCCTGCTGGTTGCATTTGCTTTCGTCACCAGCCTCTACTGACTTTCCACATACTGCATTCCTACTGCGCTTTCCACCTCCACAGCTTCTGGAGCACTAGATAACCAGAGGAAAAAATCCCCACTGCCAGTTATTTGTCAAATATATACAGATGGTGCCCACAAAATATATTGAACTAGTTTGGGTTTTCATTACAAACAGCATTGATCCTTTATCTCAATTTTCATTGATCCAAGACCACAATTTTCCTTGGTCCATAAGCCCAATTATTTTATTGGTCCATAAACCCAACATTCATTGGTCCGTCAACCGAATTTTCATTGGTCCATAATCCCAAATGTATTCAAATACATTTTTATGCACATAATGCATTTATCCAAAGCAGTTTACAATGCATTCAAATTATACATGGTATCAGTTTATGTTCTTTGGGAATTGAACCAACACTTTATATAATGCTTTTATATATAAATTAACAGGAGTTGATTTGATTTCTCACACCTCTGTCCAGGGCGAGTACTCCCAGCCACCAGGGTTGCAGTCCCCATGGCACACCTCCTTGTCATCAGGTTTGCGTTGGCTACTGCAATAGCGGTCATCAACCTTCTGCATCTTCCCATCCAATCTGCTCTGTTTCATGCAGTAAATATCTAATGTCCGCAAGCCCCGCCCACATGTGGCTGAGCACTCACTTTTGCGAGCAACGTGCCATCTGGGTGAATATTAAAAACATCTGGGTGAACATCTAACAAGAGTCGAGGTATAGTTTGATAAGTGAAATAAGCAACAGTAAATGTTTATGACATTAATGAATGGATTTGGACCTGAGTTCACAGTCTGTGTTGCAGGGCTCAGAGATCACAGATGGTTTAGGAGAGCCGTGGCATCGCTGATCAGACACCACCACACGATCGGACTCACGGCTGCACACGATTTTCCTCTTGCGCTCTCCTGATGCAAGCACCATACAATATAAGAAATCATAAAGTTTTAAATGCAAGAGTCAAAGAAAAACAAAGAAAGACAGAAAAGAGAGAAAGAGAGAGAAAGAAAGAAAGAAAAAGGGCGAGACATTTTAAACTAACAGTACAGTTGTTTACACAGAACTGCCCTCAATAACCCCGGCCACATCATGTGTCTGGTTCAAGTTTACCAAACTCTAAACTAACTTCTGGCAAACATTTTACAACAGCATTTTTTGCTCCTCTCACACCCACCTTGGCACAGCAGACTGCACTCCTGCCAAGGGCCGTACACATCCCAGAAAAACTGCTGAGGTTTGTCTTCTATGGGAACATTGTAGGAGTACCTGACATCAGGGTTATACAGGTTACCTACAGATAGCACCTGGTGTAAAAAGAGTGCAATTAGATTTACAAAAAGAATGCTGACCCAATAAGTGAAGGTTGGACAATTCAGAAAGCACAACAGCTGTTAAAGTCATTTTACCTGGACAACAATCTCCTCGTCTATGCGGTCAGTGCAGTTGATTCTCTCAATGACATGGTCAGAGCCACTGTACTCTATGACAGCATTCCCCACTCTGACTTCCCTTTTAAACATACTGACCACAAAATCTCCATTGAGTAAATATTCCCCACGGCTGTTGGACAAAGCTGCAAAAACAACATGCATGCTTTATTTCTCTGTCGCAGCTCTATTAGCAAAACATTCAAAACCAAACAAATAATGATTGAATTAAATAGGCTGCTCCAGGCATGATAAACAATTGAAGCAGCATCTTTTTGTTGTACACAAAAATTTGTCTCACTACAGGGTTTGGCATGACCTACCAAAAAAATGTGTTCATTTACAGAAAGATTTAGCAATGGTCAGGGAAGATAAAGCTAATCAGGGTTAGATAATCCAATATTCTGTAAAGAGGCCACGTCTTGCTTTACTGAAGTCAGCCTGCTTCAAAAATTCATGGTAATGCGATTATGTAGCTGATTTCCTGAGTTGCTTTCCTCGCTGCTTCACACATTACATTGCCCCACCCCCATCCCATCTATCTACTGTACATACTGTATATACAAACCCTTTCCACAACTTCTACATTCTTGCCTTGGCCTTAAACACACATACACAGTAGATAAACATATATAAACACACGCAGACCCCAAATATACAAAGGCATGCAAACATCAGACCCTTAGGTTTTCAGAGCTGAGGGCCATGAACTTAGGAAAACACTTCTAAAACCCTATGACAACATCTTGACAGTAAATCTTATAGTAAATCTTGACATTACGTCCCTTTTTGGTCTACTTTAGCAATGACATCACATCTATGTTTATGCCTCACCGAGGTAGTTATCGTCCTCTGGTTTCCCTGAGTAGCTGTGTTGTCTTACATCGATGTTAGTAGCACCACTGGGAATCCGCACCACAACATTATAACCTGCACAAAAAATCGAACATTTTACAATACAGCCTTTTTATAAATATGTTATCTGTAAAATATTAAAGAAGAGAAATCTATGCAACATTCTTGGAATTCTTGTCTTTTGGTATTACATTTAAGAGAATTAAAACCAAATCCAATATAAACACAGAATCAAATATAAACAGTTCTGAACTGTTCTGACTGTTGCAATGTATCTGTGAATTAATTTTTACTTTAACTGGTTCTAACAGGTTGTAAGAGCAGACTGGATCATTTACCATAATGCACCATGTTGAATGTCCCTGCCACAGTTTTGCATGATGAGTTATCCCCACCACAGACCCCACACTTATCTCTCCTGGCCTTGGAGTTCAGCACATGGTCACAGCCTGCTTGCTGCAGACAGAAGAGAGAGACTTTCAATGGAAAGAGGAATATAGACTTGATGTTTCTGAATATTTATGTTCAAAATCTTTTTCATAAATATTTTAAAGTATTCTTTACAATGCCTTTGTAATGTAAAGGAATATGGCTTCAATAACACATTAGCATGATTTATGTTTATATAAAATGCATTGTCACACATAAAGCACTTACCCTACACAGGCCCTGCACACAGATGTCGTTGGTGTCAGGTCCGCATTGTGTTCCATCAATAACTCGGTCCCTGAGCTGGTAGTAAGCTGTGCTGCCCGCCACTCGACAGAAGAGCTTACAGCGATCCTTCATCAGAACTACAGCAGAAAAACCATCAATACAGTCTGACTTCAGCTTTTCATCACAACTTCTCACTTGGTATTCCCCAGTTACCACTTGAATTACAATTTAATTGCATTAGGTAATTAGATTTTTTTAATAATTGACTATACCATGTTTCAAATCAGAAGGGAAATTAATGGAATTATTTTAGATGGGTTAGACATAATAAAAGCAATTATGCATTGGTTTAACGAGATCATGAAAATCAAGAGATTAATTTTACAAGGTAGTGCTACTCTGTTTACCAATAGCAAAAAAAGAAAAAAGAAAAAGAAAAGAAAAAAAGAAAAGTACAGTAATACAAAGCAATTAACTGCAGCACGACGCATATTCTAGTACCTACACTGGACAACAATGTGCTGCTATGACTGAATTATTGAGATTTATTAAAAGCCCTCATTTAATTTTATTTGCTGCTATGGTGTTAATTTAATATCAATAACAAGGTACCAGAGGCTGATTAACCTAAAACTTGGCTAAACTTTTGACATAGGTCCAACCCTAATACAGGGAATAATGGAATGACTGTAAGCTTGATATCTGATAGACACACAAATTGCTATACGTATTTGATATTCAAGCTTATTCTGTGGCTTTTGCCACAGTGGAAGTGTGAACACAATGGTCGTGGAGTAAATCACTCACTTCCGCTGTACTTTGGCACCCAGCGGACATTTGGAGGTAGACCATTGATGTTGAAGTGGCGCCCATCAAAGCTGGCACACTGCTCCTCCCTGAAGTCTCGTTTTTGCTTGGAGCATGGCTCAGAGTTGCAGGAACGGAATTTCATCCTGCGCCCAACACAGTATTTTCCCCCATTCCTGGGCCTAAATATAGAAAAAAAACACAGAAAATCTTAAACCATTTCACCAACCTTACACAGAGTAATTTCTCTGTTCACGCTGATAACCAAGCTGCTACACGAAGTCACAAGAGTTATGCAGAGTGGGGTTTTGGACCAATGAGCTGTCGTGGTGGGCGGGGCTACCCAGCATGACACCACTTAAATAGAACCCGAGCAAGCAGCCTTTTATTGCTCAAACATTTCATTGCTTGTTGCTTTAACACGCATGGCCTGGTTAGGATACAACTTTAGGCCTAAAAATTGGGAATACATTCACAATCAATTCAAAGACATTACTTTATCCCAAGAGAGTATCATTTCAAGCCCTGTGAAACATTTATTTAAATAAATCAAAGCCAGCTGACTATCCAAATGCACTAAGAATGCAGTGTTATTTAAAGAACATTTTTAGACAATATGATCTCCAGAATCATTTTCAATTATTTCTCTGAGGCCATTTGTCAGGGAACATTGAGAAAGCTGGTGCTAATTCACAGTCCAGTGAGGATGCAGGACTACAAAGCGCTTACACGGGTCGGTTGCACTCGCGCACAGCGATCTTGATTCCCCCTCCACAGGTCCTTGAGCACGTGCCAAAGGGACTCCAAACTCCCCAGGCCCCCTCCACTGGAAGCGTGTCGTGGTCCTTTGAAACACACAGGCCGTGTTTACAATGCTGAGGAGAAAACAAACGAAGGACAGATGAGATCACAGTGGATTCAGTTCATTAACACGTCAATGCGATTAACACTATTCTGTGACTGAGAGTGAAGCGTTAAGCTACAATGTTACTCCTGCCACTGCATTGTTTGCACTGACGTAATGTGACGCTTGACAGTTTTGTCCGATCATTACCAGACAATACGTGACGTATAAATGCATGGGTGGTCTCAGTGCGAAAATCAAAACAAGATGGATGAGAGACAAATCCTGCATGTATCTTGATATATCGCATTAAAATTCGCAACAACTACATTCAGAGAATAAACCGACGCATGTCAGTAAGTCAGTGTCCAGATACCTAAAAACCTCATCAAATTGTCTTTCTGTGACACTGTCTGCAACACTTTTCATGTGGAGGTCAATGCAGCGTGTTGAGAGACATGCGGAAGCTCTGACGCATGTTTTTAAAGAGACTTGAGTCTTAACATAAGACTTATTGATGTTTTATACGAACAACACTGTCACTGAGATGTTCACAATTATGACCACTGTTCAAGCCGGTTGAATCTGGCAACAACAAAGCTATATATCAGTGAGGATGAGTCTCATTGTGGAGGAAGTGATTTGGTTGCTATTTGGGGAAAATGTGTGTTTGAAGTTACACTTATGAATCTGCTTTTGATCAGTTGCAACGGCACACCAGCGTTTTGCAAAAATGCCCATTGGGTAACATGCAATAAACGGAAGAATAAACTGAAGATAAAAACCGACTGGGTCCTTTCAGAAGACACAACAGAGCCGTGGTGCAGTAAGCAACACGTGTGCTCATAACATATAAGAGCCTCACATGGACCCAGGTTCATGTTCTGAACACTCTCTTCCTTTTTCCTGTCTTCAACTTTCCAATAAAACAAAGTCTAAAAAGTCCCAAAATACAGAATTACAAAAATAAAGTACAGCAAATTCTCATCAAGCCACCACCAAAGGCTCTGTTAAGCCTATTGCCTCATAATCGGAAGGTTTTAGAGCTATGCAAATAATACCAAATCTCACCCAACAAAAGACATGAATTGTGTCAAGTGCCACACTGTGGTATCTAAGAGAAACAGATGTTTTCAAATCCAGATTTACATGACTTTTAAATAACTACACAATTTATTTTATAGCTGCAGTAATTTTATGTTTTGGCAGATGTTTAAAGTGCTTGCCTTTCCTGGAGCGCATTCTGTCCCATCAGCCCAGGGCATGTGTTGGGTCCGACAGCCTTTCTGGACTCCTTCTGGACTGGTGCACCAGAGTCTCCGACACTGTGTCTGGATAACATCCAAACACTTACTGTTAACAACTCTTAAACACTCTCTCTTACACGTGTGTAACTTTTAACATGTTTTGAATGTCACTGGAAAATACCAACCAGCTCTACTTCATGTGACCAAAACACAGTTACTTCAAACAGACCCTCTCTCTTTCTCATACTGTCCAGAAGTAATGTTAACTTGGGTGCACACTAAACAATTTTGGCTGGTATTGCCATCAGGGACAATTAACACTGCTCCAGTTTAGAGGGTATGAAGATATGGTTACGATGTGTATTGTGTAGTCCACATAAAGGACAGCGCAGTATTGTACTGTACAGTCTGTAGGACTATAAAAACCATAAAGTGTGCCTGTCTTAAGACTGCAGATGATACACTGTGGAAGTTTAAAGGACAGTATGTTGTATAATATCCTGAGGGATTCTCTTACCATATATGGGCACACCTGTGTCCCAGGCCCAAATATCAGTTCACATTGTTTATTGACGCTGTATATCTGTCCGGGCAGCTGCTGGGACAAACCGTACGGCCTAGAAACGGGTTCGTCGAGCAGGCACTCACCATACCCTGTGCTGATGACAAATGATAAACAAATGTCCTCAAGAACAACAAAACAAACAACAGACAAACAAACCGTTCTCAGTGGGTGACAAAAGACTTTCTGTTTGGTAAGGATGAAGTCATTCCCGTGTCAATTTAGAGTGTTTGGAAGATAAAGCAAATGCAGGCAAATGGCAATTAATCATTATGTAGGGCTGAAGTTAAGAATCGTCAGTATCACCGGCCCCAACAATATGCTGTCACTGTAATAAATTGTAGAGGGGTTTACATACTCGAGGAACTCTGTGATGTATTTCCGACTACATTTGGACCACATCCAAGGATTGGTGTAATAGTTGAGCGTAGGGGCCATCACATGTTGCTGGTTTTTAACTCCGTCCTCCTTGCATTTGTTACTGTCATCATGAGGCATGTTAAACCTAAGGGCAAAATTGAAAACATACATGTGCACGTATACACACACACACACACACACAAGACATGAGCAAGGGTTATGAGCAGGTTTACATTATCTTTCAATGTGATAAACGAGCATTATATGAGTCATCAGACACCCTGCTCTTTAGATTTCGTTATTATTGGTCATTACAGAACCCATATCAGAGGCAGGACGGTAATTAGCACATGAGCAGCAGAACATATGAGATTCTGGGGCAGCCATAGGGGAGAGAGGTGATACGCACAGCATTGCACTGTACAGTACCAGGAATAAATCCCCACTCAAGAGCACAGCGCTGATGTCACCAACTGCCACGGGATAAGAACGGAATTCAGAAATTCCATCTTTTGCATGTACTGAGTGAAATAAAAAGTTCACTTAAGGGTAATGTAGGGGTCATCACCATATGGCTGTACAGGCAAAGCTTTTGAGTCAACTGTGACCCATAAGTCAGATGAGAACAGTACCACAGAGTTAGAGTTCTACTGAGGTAGAAATTCTAAACTAGGACAAACTATACCTGTGCATAGAGGTATAACAAATACTTAATTAAAAGCCAGCATGGGACTGCTGTGGGTGTGAAGTGATACTGTTGGTGGTTTAAATTATTTACCTTCACAATCCATACAAGACCTAATCAAAAATACACAGCCCACTAAACAGAGTACAAATAAGAGCTTCAGTCATTTCTGCTGAGATCAGACAGAAGACCTTGAGAAGTTGCATATCGAGCGCAGACACATTGTTATCCAGCTGTATAAAAGTTAGTAACCTTGGAGGCGCCTGAACAATGAATTGTGTGCAGACGAGCATGTAGACGAAAATACTGCTTTAAAAAACCTTGCTGTTTTTATAACACACATGAGGGCATTTGGGTTAATGAGATCTCTCATGCCAACAGCTCACAATACCACAATAAATACATTATTTAAAAGCAGTTTGGTTTTGGGTAATGATATAAGCTCCTTCAAAGGAAAGTCTATTACAAGCAGCATTAATTATGCAGAAGACATTAAGGGTAAACAGCCTAACAACATATTTACATTTATCCATTTGGATAAATGGATTGTGTCTGAGTATGTGCAATCCCTGGGATCGAACCCATGACCTTGGCGTTGTTAATGTCATGCTTTAACCACTGAGCTACAGGAACTCCCTATACATAATACAACATAATCTATATATCTTTAGAGGGTACTCACACATGGCCGAGCTCATGGGCGATGGTGAATGCAGTGCTCAGTCCATTGTCCTCATTAATACTGCAACTTCTATAGGGATCACAAACTGTTCCCAGCTCAGCAAGACCTGAATGTTCATGAAGGAACAGAGTGATTATTGTTAAAGCTGAAGCCATAATGTTTAATGTAACTTCAGCTGAAGCCATAATGTTTAGTGTAACTGTCCTAATTCTCATCAGCAACATCAACATAATCGCTAACAGCACTGTAAGTGAGAACGGAAGTGAGAACTGCATGATGGGTAATTAAGCTCACAGCCTTGATTTGCACAGAGAGCTGACGTACCTAAAGTGTCGCACTTGTCTCGCGCTCGACAGATGTCCTGCCTATGAAAACAAAACAGCAGGACAGGTGTACGATTATAAAAACTTGCTTGCATACCATGTCATAATTACTCTGTGCTTATGATGTAAACTTGCTTTCAACTTGTTTAAAAAAACGCAGTATAAAATTTTTTTAAGACATTAAAACACTTTGTACAGTGTTATCGAATCGATATTTTTAAATAACACTGAATCCACACAGTAAGAAAACACAGCCGCAACACTTTCGTTATTTCTTAAGAAAACACCTATGAGCAATAATCTAAAGCATCCCATAATAAGCTCCTTCACCTGGTGATTAAGATGGCAGTGTCATGATGCGAGTGGTGGTTATCATCCGGGTGATTCTGGCTCTGCTGCCATATGCAGAAGTTTTTCAAAGTGGCCTGTGCATTGAAAGAGATGGTGGGCCCGTCCTGCAGGGAAACAGACACGAGAGATACTGAAATATACTGTGCAACAAACTGTTAACTGAGACACAAAAATACACTTACCAGCTCATTCTTTATAATGACCAACTTCACAATAACAATGTTAATCAGGTTTCCAATGCTGGGATCTTTATAGATAGAGGAAACCTAAATAAGAGAACACAAACAAGTGAAAGTGGTTTTCAGAGCTCCTGAATACTGTATATTCACAACTATCAACAACTGCCAGGTAAACACTATAAAAGATCAAAGTGTCTCTCAAAATGTGAGGTTTGAATTCTGGAAGAGGTTCTATAGGTGTTTTTATAAGAATTTAGATGAACTCCCATAGATAACTGGACTTTACTTTATAAACCATAGGGCTGAATGTGTGCTGTTAGCCTCAGCTGTTGAAAAAAATGTAGCTTGGCATTTGAAAACTGGACTGTGCTGCCAGATCCTGCTAAGAATACAGCTTTTGCCAAGATCAAAATATAGGTCATCTAACCTCCCTATGAGTTCCAAGTGAAAAGCATCTCAAGCACGCCGTCTATGCCACATACCTGATTTTATTTGTTTTGCATTCACATTTATCAAATCTGTCAGACAACTTCACTCCTGCAAGAGCAAAACATCTTACTTGAACCCCCACCCGCCCCCTTTAAGACCCATGGCGCACAGTCCCATCAAAGCAGGGCAGTCACGTTAATCGGGCGGAACTTACGATGGACATCAGGGTAAGAATGTAGTGCTGGAGGTTGCTTCCATGATGTTCTACCATCTTGCTGTCTGCTACAACCATGACTTCAACAAAACGGGGGTAGGAGAGGAAACGCTTTGATCTCCGGTGTGGCTTGGAGTTACTGCTTTCATTAGCAGAATTGTGCTTGTTTTCTGTGGAGGGGAAGGGGGCAGAGGAGAGTCTGGAATTAAGAGTCTCCAGGTCGGACAGCATGCTTGAGGACAATTTTCTCCTCAGCCTGTCCCTGTGGCTGATGTGTTGCTCTTTATGTCCTGCAATGCAGATGAGAACAATGTGTGTTAAGAGTTACAGTGAGGCAGTTTAATCATATCATTAGCTCTACACTGTTCTGGTTCGAGGCATCCAGACTTCTGCCAGGCGGCACGGATGATCCATTGGATCTTCTTCATTATGAGGTTCAGAAGTAACCAGCAAGTGATCATAAATCCAAACAACTGGCGCTAGAGATTAGTCATATTGGTATTACTTAAAAACTGGATTGTAGGTAGACGGATCCTCATCAGTTATAGAACAGTGTTGTCTTTGTTGCTGGAGGCTTAACCAAACACCTGATAACTGCTTTTAAAAAGTATAGACTTCAAAACAGTGGAAGCTTGGAGTATAAAACAATAATATTGGATAGCTGAGCTTGAGGTTACAAAGTTGAAAAGTTTGCTGTGTTTATTTCTACAACTTAAATCCAATAACATGTTTAACACCACACGTTTAAATAAAGTACAATATTTAACCTAACCGTATTACTTGATAAACAATTTTGAATTTGCTGTGACCCTGACATCCTTTTGCTAAATCTTGCTATCTTGAATAAGTTCTCCAACAAAATAGCAAATAAACAGTGTTTAAACAAAAGGTGCTATTGAACAACACAGCTGCCTGCTAACAGCTGCCTCTTGCATTACGTTAGCCTTATCTAAATTTATTTTTGTTACATTTAATTTCCAAACACATAAAGCTGGCATTACTCTGCCACAGTGTAGTTAACCATGTGGCCTTCATGCTCTTGGGCCCCTTGAGTTTCCTTATCTTCAGGCCACAGGAAGTTCAAGAGTCAACAGGATTTCGTGGCAGTAAACTAAGATTTAAATGATACCAAGAACTTCCAAAATTACTTTTCCTGTTCCACTGAATTCTACTCAATGACAGTCATGTCAAAACAGAAAAGGATGTCAATGGTAGCATGCCTGCTTTACTCCGCAGGGGGGGGGGGTTGGGTTCCACACAAGCCAATGGTCAGGGAATATGTTTCATATTCATATACTCATACAGTTAAGCTGTTGGGTAGGTAAACAGCAATTTGCACATTACATACTGTATAACATATATTAAAAACATACAAATGAATTATGACGGCAATTCAAAGATGTGTATCTTTAATGTGCGAGTACACTGCAAAGGCACTGGGAGGCAGTGAGAACACCAATAAATACAGTAAAGCATCTAATGAAGATGCTCACTCATTCTGACCAGTACCATCGCTGGCTACGGTTAAAATGTAAGTTGTGAGTTTAGGTGCTCTAAAACATTGCTCTGCTTACCTGAAGTTTCACATGCAGCTGAATCTTCTGCAGTCCTTTCGGAGGCATTTTTTCTGTATACAATATGAGGTTTGGTGTGTTCTTCTTCATAGTCTTCACCATTGTAGCTATGAAGGGGCTCCACAAAAAACTCCCCTTCAGGTGCCCTGAAAGTGCCAAGCTTAAAAGAAATTGCTGTGTTGGTGCGTCGCCTTTGAGGTCTGTAGACACTTTCCATATGTGTGATTTTAAATGGCCTGTACAACATCCCATTAGGTTTCATTCATGTACAAATCCTAAGTGACCGGTGAGGTGGTAAAATAAACATGTTGCGTGCATATTAGTGCGTTTGCCCATTGGGGGTAATAAATGGAGAAAGTCCATGATAAGTATCAGAACATGCTGCTACACTTACTAACCCAAATGTTTTGACACGTGAATATTGTAACGGCATAAAGCTAAGCTTGGAGCACATGACCCACTCATCTTTAAAAGGGAACATACTGAACAGTTTTGAGGCCGGTTATTATATTACAGAAATGCTTTATACGAATTGTTTATGAACACCTGAGCCTGATAAACTACATAATAGCTAGTGGGCATGCCTAATTTATTTTAATTACGTTATGAAATTCCGTATTTGTCCACTTTACGTCTATAACAAGTTTACTACAGCTACTTTGGGTTAGTGGGGCAGTAGAGGAGCGGCAATCTGAGACAAACGGAAACGTCATTGGCTTAAATCCCGGAAGGGACGATCCATGAGTCTGATCGCCAGATTTCTCCCGTTTGTTGTTTTCGATAAACGCATTGTCTACTAAACGAAATATATAAATTACATTATCTCTCTGACAGGCAATAAAAAATGATTTCATAATTTGTATTAGTTACTGTATACTTTAGATCAGGGGCAGCTATTACGTCTGATCATAAGAAAACTGAGCTGCAAACATCAAAGTAACCGAAGCGGGAAACCTGCGACATAACTCCCGCCATATTCAAATAATGTTAGTGAAAGCCCACAGCTCTCGTAACAGCACTCACGAAAACGGAGATTAATGTGTTTTGAAAAGTATGTACGAGATCTATAGCGGCATTAAAACTGAGGTAAGATTAGATGTAAAAACACATAAAGGTATTTATTTATTATTTGTTTTGTTTGAGGGGAGACATGTTCCACGTGTACGTGTATGTTTCGACATTCAGTCACTTCAGGTTTTATTCTCATCTGTGAGAAACTGTTAGAAATGTCGCGATGGCATCATCAGATGACATCTGAGTCCCATATATGGAATACCGTTGACGTAAGCATACGACTGCCGCTTCGGCCGCTGATGAGTGTGCGTCATCAAGCTCATTTACTGAGCGCAATTTTGTATTTTGTATGATCGGTGATATATTGTGCTCGAGAACTGTTGTTCCACTGAAAAATACTTCTACATGATCTGAAAACGGGTGCGCATGTTCCCTAAAGCAATGTTACATAACTTGCGTAGCACTTTTATTAAAATGAGTTTTGGGGTGTTTCATAGAGTTCTAATTAAGGTTACAGCACCGCTCTTAAGATGCATACACGTAGTGCATTTAAACAAAGTAAACCTTCAAATTAGGCTTGAAAGTATTCAACTACTCAAAATGCATTATATTGATCATTAACATTATTACCAACGGCAGAAATAACAGTAATCGTTTAAACTTACCAACCCGGAGCAGAGACTGATAACTGCAGTACGCTCCTGTCCAGCGTTCACATGTCCCTTGTAAAAGCAATGCTCATACTCCGTGTTGTCCTCCTCCCCCTCTTCTGAATTCGGACTTTCACTGGATGCTCCGAGTATCGTGACAGTATAAACTGGCGCAATAAATCCCGACTCGAGCGTAAGGTTAAGGTAAAAGTCCTGCCCAAAGGCAGATATTTGATAATAGACGTGCGGCGAGGCCCAATGATGGGAGATGTTGCTGGTTATTGGGTCGGTACTCCGCTTTCTCCTTTTGAAGTGCACGCCCGTTGGCAGTTTGTCACCGGCTTCATTTACTCTGGCCGGTGTTACAATCTCATAAGCGCCGGACTCCGGTAAATTTGCTGTGGACGAGACGAGATGATGCATATTAAAAACAGTGACATTACGAGCGTTATGACTGCGTTAAAAGTTGCAAGCGATAACGAGCTAACAATGACTTTATTATAATACACATCAAAAATCAATACAAATTGGATGCGTGTCAGTTTTCATGACTTTTGAAACAGTAGATAGCAAAGATACACGATGAAGGAACTTCGGAAAGTGCGCTGCTATGGGTTTCTATTCATCGTGCAAGAAGTCATTCATTCTCAAGTTGAGAGAGAAAAAGATGTCAAAGTGCTCGTACCTTTCTCTAAACCTCGCGGTCTCCCTGCGAAACCTAGTGCATTCATAAAATCACAGAGTAATACTACAAAACTTAGACCCCAAAACAATAAAACCATGATTGTCCACGTTAAGAAGAATGAATGCAAACAAGCCCGAATACAGTATTCCTCTGTCTCTTGAAGCCGCGCTCAGGCTTTCTGCTGTACGCCTGCACATCCAAAGCGTTTCTCCTCTACTTTATAGACGGGACTTCCATGTCGCCAACAAGCGCTCGGTCAGGGCGGGTTGTCGGAGATCTTGCTTGCATGCATAATACTAGAAAGGGGGTCGATACAACTGTGGTGGTCTTCAGTTTTCTGATTACTTTAGCCGAGATTTGGGCGTACTCTTAAGAGACACCCCTCTCTCAGAAAGCCACTCCTGCCATATGTGTCGCTAATGTAGCGTGCAAACTTAACTTCATTTCAAAATCAATGAACATGTATACTCATGATGGCCATGCACGCGTTTCAGGGGTGTAAAATTGGTGAATTTACACCCACTTTACATAGGAACATCGTTACTTTAATACGAATTAAATTTATTTTAAGACGGTTCTTACATTAATGTACACAGCTCTCCGTTAAAATAAGAGTTTATCTTCTGCATTTAAAGAATTTAAAGTATTTTAAGTTTAAAAGCCTGAATCTGAAGTAGTTTTCACTAGAATGTGTAAAGGAATTTAAAAACATACATTACTGCTCAAGGTAAATTTCAGTGAAATAGTCTATAAATATTTGTGTCTTTGAAAAATAATTCCTGTGTCTGTCCAAAAATGCTGTGTGATTATACTGTTATACTGTTATACTGTATATTGTTGTGTTTTAGTCACTCTGTTTGCTTCTTATTTTATCATATGCATCAATGTGTTAGTCTTTCTGAGTGAATATGCTGATACAGGTGCACACCAAACAATCACCTATTTAAAAAAATGCCATCAGAGCAACATCCAATCCTTGATCACCAAATGAACCAGCATACACTCCATTGTTTGCCTGCTCTACAGTCCAAATACAGTCCAAATATTTAAAGTCTTCTTCAAGTGCAGTTTACATGTGCACAATGGCCGTCATAAACCCAGAGTAACGTTCTATAATGTTACACTCTTTACTAGACGTATATGTTCACACTGACCCTACCTATCACACATACTGTATGAGAACAGAAATCATTTTCTCAAACATGCTGCTAAAATGTTTTTTTTTCAGTAATTACAGATAATGTTTAATAATGATTGTTATGTCATGTTATTGTCTCTGTCTTGTGTGTGTCATTCTGCAGGGCGTGCATGTTTAGACACAGATCTTGAAAGGACATTGATAAGCTCCATGTAAACACTTTATGTACAGTAAAAACATCATGGTTCGTTACACAGTGATCCTCACATCCATGAACACCTCCAGAAGATATTTACAGTTCCTTCTCTTAAGTGATTGTAAACCTGCCAGCTCATGAAGATTATTGGGTCATAGATCTAGGCAAAGCAAAGCAGAAAGGTTTTCTCCCATAGGATATGAACAGCCATGTTTTAGGCTTAAAATAAAGAGCAGCAGATTCTGTCTTTGATTTCCTTTGTGGCGAATATGGATTTTATTGTAAATCTGCAGGAGTCTGAATAAGATTCCTGAATGGAAAGTATGAATGAGGGAGAAAGAAGCTGAGTGTAGCGTGTTAGACTTGTGTATCAAGGTTGACCTCAAGCTAGAGTAAACTTTGCTTCCTCTTGCCTTTGATGAGATGATAAGAATTAGAGGACTTGAATGGATGCTGAACGTTGGCCTGAGTTTTCAAAGCAGGCTCAGGATGAATCATTAATTGTCCCTGCAATTGTTCCTCACCATCAACTGGGAAGCAGACATAACTTCAGTGTCTAGATTCTGGATTGCTTTCTCTTCATCTGTCGAGCTTGATTTCTTTTAGTCTTCAAAGACGGATTACCTTCATTGACACTGATGTTTACGCAGATGTTTACCTTCATCGTAAATTCTCATGAGAAAAGAGGGTTGGACAGAAATGTTTGTTGTTCTAATGTTATCAAATATAAATTTTATCCAAGCGCTTGAGGTATATTTGTCGTTTTATTCAATGGGAATGACTCTGGTTTTGCTAGCATCATGATCTACCAGTTGAGCTACAGGAATATGGGAATATATCGCCCACATAGGTGCAATTCAACAAAAACACTTTAGAATGCAGCATAATAATGTGTTTCATACACTCAATATTATTTCTCTTTTCTGTTCTCATACATGTAAGACAAAACATGACTGTTAGGCCATACCCTCCTGCCACAGTGGTCTCTGTATTCTGCACTTGTTTTTTTTAGTTTTCCAGAATAAATTCCCACAATCTTGCATTACAAAGACCTCCCTTTTCTTGGGAAGCATCTCAAAATAGAAAAGTGGTTCATTTGTATGTGTAGGAATATGCTTCGATATCATATAGAAGCATGGCGACGTTAGCTACTTGGTTTACTGCTGAACTAAATGTAATGCTTTTTCCACAGAATTGCTGAATTGCTTCCATTAATGTGCTTTGAGGGAAAATGTGGTTTATTTTAAAACTACTCTTTTAAATATCAAATGCCTAACCAGGCAGGCAGGTCAAAGTGCTGATGGAGCTAAACTGAACTTTAGATAGAGGTCTGGACACTCTCCAAGATCTAGAGCAGCTGCTTGGGGTCTTTTCCAAATTCAAACACTTTCCAAATTTTGTTCTGCTCCATGGAATGGCAACAATACAGCTTAAGCCAAGCAGGGATTCATCAAGATGTGCAAACACAGATTAGACAAGAGACATATAGTCTGATGAAACTTGTTAAGGTTGGAGGGATGACCTTCAAATTCTAAACCAGCCTCTGCCACATTGTTAAAAGACACGTAACAAAGCCCATCTGTGTTCCTAAAACCTTCCTGCTCTTCCACGAACTCTTTTGTTTAGATGTGATGTTGACTAAGAATGGCTGGACTGAATCACTCTCCCCGTGTGGAGCTCCAGAGACGCGTTGCGTTACAGAAACGTTGCTTCAACGCTGACTGTGGTGAGCGTTTGGAAACAGCGCAATGGAGTCCGACGAATCATTCCAACTTTGACAAGTATGAAATGCGACAGGGGGTTTAGGAAAAATTGTTATATTGTTAATCTGCGCTTTTATGGCGTAGCGTTACGGCTGCTCGTCTCCTCGCATATATTCTCGTGTCACATATGAGGACAACATAGTGACCTAATCACTCTCAGCTGTAAGAGAAATTGAGAAAGATAATTCAATGTCCAAACTGCTTAAGCCCGGACACTGATGTGAAGCAGCTGGACAGGCTGTGGAAAAGACAGAGCTGGGGTAAATGAACAAGACCCTACAGCATTATCACTTGTCATGTCATGCAGAGAGAAATAAAACATTATTTTCTCCAGACACATCTCTTGTTTTACATTCTGTGCACCGAACATGTAGTGTCATAGAGCTGTCTGGTCTTAATCATTGATCAGAAATTGATATTGAATGACATCATGATCATTATTATAACACACTGAATGTAATGTTCAATACATATCAGTGCAGTTCTTTATTACATTTCCTTCTGGTCCATGCGAGTCACTTCATATCTTATTATTGTTAGCGGTCATGCAAACACACTGAAACTATTTCTTAAATAAGGTGTCTGAAACCATCTCACCCAAAAATGAAATGATTGTCTTGTCATCATTTACTCACCCTCATGTTGTTCTGTATGACTTCCTGTGGAACACAGTTTTAATTTTTAAAGAACTTGAGAACTTTAAAGAACTAAAAAAGAACTATAATTTTCCCATCTTCACAATGACCTTAAAAAAGGGGACTTGTATGTTCCACGGAAGAAAGCAAGAAAGTTATGAATGCCTTTCATTTTAGGTGAGCTATTCCTTAAAGAAACAGTTTCCCTACATGTTAAAAAGAGGTTCATAATGTGATCAGAAACTACACCTAAGAAGTGTTTTGGAAAGCTGTACAAACTGTACATCTTTACATCAAAGCTGTGTGCCTCTAGGAGGAGGGACCATGTTGAAACCTGCTTTCCCTCTCCATATGCAGTGGCCTGGTCTTTTGTCATATCATATATAGCTTAGCATTCTGGGTCACAAACTCCATTCTCTGGTTGTCACTGGGATGAGAATGGCCAGGCCAGAGTCCCGCTGATAGGAGCTCGGAGAGCCGGGGCTTACTGTGACTTCAGCTCCTCGGCGTCTGACAGGATCGCAGCGGTGCGCACTGGGGCCCCCGCAGGAGAGAAACGGCAGCCCAATTTACCTCCACACTCCTGTGCGGCCCTGAGCATTCACTGAAGGGGGGGTGTGTGAGACATGCTGAGTGAAATTCTCCACATTTATTACAAATACTCTTCAACATTAGACCACAGTCACACTCAGCAACTTGGCTGAGCTACAAAACATCTGTAAGGGAATTCCTCGTAGTGGAGTGAAAGCAGGTCACTGATGAGGACCATGGGCCTTCACTCAATACAAACAGCATAAACTGTGACTTGTTCTGTCTGCGAATAAGCAGATTAGTCACCTTTTGTGAAATTGTGCAGAAGCAGTGGTTTTAATGACTGCGCCTGAACGCTTTTCAGTCCAAAACATTTGAAGCTATTGTTGCATGTCATATGATCCAGCAATTATAGACAGAAAGTTAGGCAAACCTGAGAGAAAAGTCATTCATAACTGCAACTCTGGCGCTCTGTGAATACATGAGTCAGTCGCTCGACACTAATTGATGCTGTTGTCACATTTACAACACATTCGCAATTTATACTCCCTAATTATTCATTGTATCAGAGTGGGAAAGATCAAAAAAGATGAAATAGCACAGAAGCAATTAAAAACAATACATTAAAGGACATGAACGCCAAAAGAACTAGCTTGTGGTCACATACCAACAATCCTAACATACCATTTTTCATCCTCTATTAACTTAATAACAGGTGTCAGAACTTTCTGACATTAGCACATACTTCGTCAACTCTTTGTAAAACTAACTAATATTGATGACGATACATCTTGAGAAATATGGAGAAAGTTTGTGGAATTAAGACACATTGTCAGCCAGTATAAAAACAATCACTGGAATTTACAAGCATCTGTTTCGATGATTATGAGAGTATCATTTCAGAAAACAAAGAGGCAGAGAATCGGCACACTTACAATCCTTCCCTCACTCCCTCACTCCCTCTCTCCCTCACTCCCTCACTCCTTCTCTCCCTCACTCCCTCTCTCTCTCTTTTTCTCTTTTCTTAGCAGCAATGACATCCTGCCCACAGGCTTTTGTGTATGTCTCAGTTGTGAACTGGATGACTGGAGAGGTACAGGAAATATCATATATCAGTAGGCTGAAATTCCTATACTTGTATACCCTCAAACACTCAAGAGGGGCACAACCTCAGAAACAGCATTTTGTTACACAGCACATCCTTGTTTGGGGCCAAGAAACTTTACAGTATGAAATTCTAACTAGCCTGTTTCTATAGTGTAAGCAGATATAAGAACAATGTGGCTCTGATTAAGCACACAAACAGATAGACACATCTTAAACTACAACATACAATAAACAACAATACAATGGCACATTTTAGACTCCAATGAGTAAAACAACAGAAAAATAGCCATAAAAACAACAGTGTTTTCTAAAGAATATAACTCAAAAAGTCTTGAAAGTGAGTTTAAAAATCATTGGCGAAGATGTGTGGTAATTTGAGTTTGCTCATAAATTCGGAAACCGGGTGATCTGTATAGTTTATATGCCAAAGGTCTGAATGCTGTGTGAGTCAGCAGTGGGCAGATGTTTAGAAAAACGCCAGTTACCAAAACGGTTACAATATTGTCTATTGTCTCATTTCAGACAAATAGAAGTCTTTGAGCTCAAGGCCGGCAATTCTTTCTGCCAAATCTGTTTCTCACATTTTTAAACTCATTCCAATCGCAACACTGCTCTTCATACTGAATCTCTATTCTACAGATTCACCTCGAAATCTAAGACTGTCGTGCTGCTGAGCGGAGACATTTTTGCCTTCTTTTGATTCAATATGTCAAAGTACAGTCACAAAAAGCATTTCCAAAGAGGAGTGTTGATTCCGGACCAAGAATGTAATGAAGAGAAGAGATATGAGGAATAGGAAAATGCTGTACCTGAGGCCAGCAGTCATATTAGCCTTGGACAACCTACTTCACAGGAAGTAGTTAGCACAGCTAAAATGGTGGTGCTAAATTATGTTCACAAACCTTTATTATTTACTTTTAAAGGAATTATCACAGGATATTTGTAGGATGTGTGTAGACAAAGTTAAAATGCTGCATTTCACTGCTTCAAAAGTAACAATTCTTAATTTAGCAGAAAATGGGCTGTGGTGAGTTTGAGGAGGCAGTGCAGTCCAGCAGGGCTAGTGTCTCCAAATAACAAGAACGCTTTCATTTGAAGACAAAGGGATTTTGGCCCTCCTAATTTCTGTTACAGTCATTGCTCAATACAGAGCAAGATTTGCTCATGCTGCATTCACATGGCTGTGTGCCTATTTATTGTTAGGCTCTGCATCTGGTCTGTAGAAATTGTTTAGGACAGGTAATTATCAATGAACGGGCAAAGAAAAATTCCACAAGTAATAGTGTTCTAATGAGGCTTTGAAACTTGGCAGGAAATCAAAGAACAAATAGTTGCTTACCCCATAATTCAGATGACCTACCTTCTAAAATATAGTTCCTTTATAAATTCAGTCCTAAAGACTTTGTAATGTGCTGCTGATACTGTACTTTGTGAGTTATTGAAAAAATCATAAATTAAAGGCTGAAGGTTTTCTCTCTGTCTGCTTGTTTTCACCAGGTTTCCATCACACCATATTTAGTCAGTCTACAAGACATCCTATAAGCCTTATATATTTTATTTTAACTTCTTTTACGAGGGTACGCTGGCCTTTTCTCTTTGTAGTTTGCACACCAAGTGCAACGCCAAATCCCTTTTGGGCTTGTGGTTTCCTGTGAGCATCCATCTGTACAAGCTTCGCAATGGACTGCAAAAGAAAAGAGAAATGAACTGATGTAAATGTAAGTTGATGATTCATCTTCCAGGGAAAGTTTAATTGATTCTGCTGCACATCGACCTGTGCGCATGATATTGCATTACATGCGATCATGTTGTGCTTTCACTTCTGGTGCAAAAAATAAAGTGATACAAGAAAGTGAAATGATGCTTCTTCAATTGTTGCATAAGTAGAAATGGTTTCCTCTTAACTACCCTAATGACCTACTTATCTCTGTTAGAAGGAGGGGACGGAAGACCAGAGGAGCGGCGACCTCAGCGGAAGCTTCTGTAACTGATAAAAAACATGAAGGAAATGTATTACACGCCGCTATCAAAGCTACACACAGGAAGCTGTAGGATCTCATGGTGGTGGCCACTGGTCAAGGCGAGTGTTCTTGATCGTCTGCTTGCTGTCTGGCATTTAAATACCAAAAACCGACATTTAAACACGCAAACTGTGAAATGAAATATGTGCAGATCAAAGCATATAAGGCCTGCGTCTTTGTTGTATGTATATAGCAAGCATGCACAGCACAGAGGAGCATCATCATCTTATCTTGTACTAATCAATTGCGTTAGTTAGAAGATCAGTACATAAAGTCTAAGCTTTAGTTTATTTTGAAGCCCTTATTTTGATATTTGTGGCTATTTTGTTATAGTTAATGGTAACAAACTGCACAGGGTAGAATGTGATGGATGCTGCCTGCTCTGCTGTGTATGCACGCTGGGGAAGAGACGGTAATGACTGTCTGCCTTTGAACTCAGCGTCACCACTCACCCATCAAGAGCACTGCACGTAAATGATTGTTTTTGTTCCGAAATGACACACCCCATCATTTTGCTATTCTAAATTGGGAATTTATTTGAAAACCACAGCAAAACAAAGCCAGTTTGGTAAAAAATAGGCTGAAATGTCCTTCCCACATAATCCTGCCTCATTCTTGAAATAATAACAAAAGGGAATTCAAAGGTCATTATTTAATTTTAAATAATTAAAATAGCAGCTCAAATACATGGTTATGTTACTAAAATGAATAGTCAGGCTACATTTAAAACCACTGCATAGAGATAATCATATTTAAATGCGACTAAAGTTGTTTTCACTGGTGCCTTAATTACCAAATTTTTATAATAAATTTTTGGTCATTTTTCACAGTTTATTTTGTCAGCCAAATTTCAAACATTTTAAGTTTTGGGGTAGAATCAGATCTCTGCGTGGATGCTTTACAGAGAGCACAAATGATTAAAGATTTAGCAGATGAAAGATGGAGCCATTCTAAACATCAGAAGTCAGAACATGACAACACACACTTGTTCAAAGATCGGCTTTACATAGCCCTGCCTTACCCGCATTAGATGACACTTTATGTCTTTATCTTTCATCTTAATCCTTTCATATAAGCTACTTTACTGAAACATGAACTGTGAAAAATGCATCTGCAGTTCTCTCAGTGACGTCAATAGACAGAAAACTCATGCTCAATAGTTATCCATCAGAATCAAACTCATCGTTATCATTCATGTTTATAGAACAGATAGTTCAGTTATGGGTGGGATGTAAAACCCTTTTGGGACTAGAACTGCCACCCTCCCATCCTGCCAAATGAATGACAATCTAATGGGAGATTGCATCTAACAATGTGACCCTTCGACCAAGACCAAGCCCCAAATTTTACCTCTTCTCAAGCCAGTTTCTTTCTTTTGGCTTCATCTTTCCTCTGATCTTCCATCTCCTTTTGGTAGAGCTGTATTTGGTTCTGTACTGTAAGTGATTCTCAGTTCAGCTCATAAAGTGAATGTTTAATCTTGAGAGATTTCCAGATGTGCAACTCTCGAGGAAGCAGCTTCACTTGTTTACGATTATTTCACTTCCTTCGTGTCTCAAGCCTCAACCTTTTTGGGTTTATATAAATATCCCAACTTTAAATTGGGGGTTAATGAAAAGTTGACCCTTGTGGATCATTTCAATAAATATACTAAATGAATTTTTTTCTGAGGAATCTTAGAGACATTTCTGTTTTTAAACCCAGCTGTCTGCATTTATAACTCTAGCAGACGTTTCTATCGCATTACGAGCAAGCTAATAATGTCATTTTAATATATCATATTCAAACGAGGCCGCAGGCAACATTTAATTGCCAAGATAGCAATACGGCCTTGATGAGACTATTTTTTGGAGACTTTTATGACTCGTACCATGCGTGCAATTTCCACTCCAAAGATGCTGCTAGAAGCCTTTTAGGAAGTTGGTCAAAGCCTAGCTCGTGCCTCATAAAATGTGAGCTGGCTGGGTAAAAGTTATAGAGAAAAGCAAAGTGCATCATAAATAAAGCAGAAATTACTGCATTTAGTGGAATGTGGCCTATTTAACCTTCTTTAAACAGAGTGTTTTTTGTTTTTAAAACACAACAATCGAAAGCATCTGGATGAGCACATTTCATAATAACCAACAGTCAACCTGACTGCAAACTTTATGAAGAAATAAAACGTTCACGGTCTCTCGCGAGGCTGCCCTTGGAGCAAACTCCTCAAATTGTCAACATGTTTAAGGCAATCAACAAAAATCAACATAAGCGGGCAACCTTCCAAAACATTATTTGAAACGTGGAGCGCAGGGACACCATGAAGATTGAGGCCACATTCAATACAAGTTCTGGAGTTCTGATAGGCTTATGCATGACTCTGCTGCATCATGACATCAGCTGCTTCTCTCGGAGACGGTATGACATTCCATCAACATTCAGTGTGGATATGTTAGAAACATATGGTGCAACAAACTCATCTGGGACATGCTGTATATCTCATTAGTCTGCCAAGTGTATTGTGACATTGGAAAATTTTTAACAATATCTAAAACCATATGTTTGTGGTACACATGTAATACTTGAATACCACATTTGATTAGCACAAATATAAAAATTGGCTACAGCTGTTGTAGACATTTACATAAGTGTCTTGTGCAGCATGCTCTCAATCTTTGTGATTGATGCCTTCCAGCTTAATTAAAGAGGATTATTAAGTTTGAGCTGCAATCAGCGGAGGTGTAAAAATTATTATTGTGATATTAATCATATCACAAATGACTCTGTGGTGACATCAGGGCTGAGCCCATGGTTCATTTCAAACAGAGATACTGTGACGTAATCCCAATCGATTCTGTTAATTCGCACACAATATGCTGGTGAATTTGACAGACATAAACTAAGAAATTAATTTTATACTGCTTGCATATTATCTTAAAACTTACTCCAAAACAATCCATTACAAGGTACAAAACAATGGGCCTAGCAACAAGACAAACACTGCAACAATATTTTATTGTTCATTTACATATTATAATATCATTATTTCAATTATAATCATTTTTATATTAATATTAAACTACTGATCTAAGTTACTTGTTCTATTTGTGTCTTGTAACCGTTGCTTGTACTACAAAGTGAAGTTTAAGTTTTCTCTAACTGGAGATTCGAGAGTTTCTAGCTATTTATCAAAAGTTTTGTTCACCACAAAATTAAACCACATTCCTTCTAGGTCATTTATCACTACAATTGGAAACCATCTGTCACCAGTTACTTAATCTAACCAGCGCTTATGAAACAAGAGAGACAGCCAGGTGTTATACGAGAGACCAGTGAAAAGGATATTGGTTACTCGGATGAGCTGACATGTCGTGATGAACAACTATGATTATTCAGAAAAACATGTACGCTGAATGCCACGATCAGCCAATCAAATCTGTGTAATAATTGGTTAGTGTGTCAGTTATTTTTAGTGGTATTTTATGTTTTACATTGCCTATTCTTTTCTCCTTCTGCTACTGTGCAGGTTCGCATCATTGTGTTGCCACAGTTTATTCATTGTTCCAGTAACAATTACATTTTATTCACAATTAGTAATGCACTCTGCCCTACATACACTCATGTCGCTCATCTTCTTTCTCACACTGAAGGATGTGCGGAAGTTGTGTGGCCTCCTGGGATAGAGTTGTTACATGTGGGTTAATCTCTGTACTTGTATTTCCTCAGTAGCTACCGGATTTCTGCCTCCACATAACCTCTCCAAAAAACGGCCCAATATGTGTAATACAGACCTGTGATCACACAATTTTTGATGTGTAATCAGATCTCATTAAATATTGAGGAGATTGAAATGATTCACAAAATATATTTTGATAATAATTTAAGATAATTCTGAATGAATCATAATTAAAGTGAAGTGCACTGCAAAATGTAGTATGGTAGCAAGCTAACAAAACTCTAATATAAGCTTTCTGCCAGCCTAATGTTTTTTCTCTTTCACTCTATACTGTGTTAATGACCTCTGACATCACTGAAACACAGATGTGCAGTTCAAATTCAGAACGGGGAGAAACAGAGACCAAAAAAAAACCTGTTATACATGCAGGGCGCCTCAATGTACCGCACACAAAGCCCAGCACACCAGCACCTCATTTTGAACCTCAGGTCAGACACTTCAAACAAAAACAATCCATGAAGACAGAAATGAAACAAGAATGGAGACAGGTTAAAGACAGATAGTTTGTCTCACTAATGCATGCCTCCTGTGGCTCCATTTAAAATATAAGAGTTCAAAGCTCTATTATTTTTGGAGACTGGGACTCAAAGTGTATGCTAACATGCTTGTCGAGATGTTTTTATTTATGTGATAACTATGACAGACAAAGAAGATTAAAATGCAGATTCCAATGGGGCAAAGATTGATTTCATCACTAAACTATCCACCAGGCACCACTGCGCTATAGCTACAGTATTTATTAAAATCAAAACAATAATCAGTGTAAATCTGGAATGTGTGTTTTTTCAGTGTCAGTTTGCCATTCTAAGCACTTTTTTCCTTAAACGCTTGAAAACGCCCTCAAACTTTCCACCGTGAGTATGGAGATTTCATGCCTTAAAAAAACACCTCAGAGCCATTTCACATATTCTTCCTCATCTTGTTTTGTAATTAAGATTTTTAATTAATAGCTATCCTTAATCCTTAATTTCATAGCATGTGACCACAGCCCTCAAACACTCGGCCTGGAATTCTGGAGAATGCAAAGTGGATCAACTCCTCATTACACAGATAATCGGTTTCTCTCAGTGTTCCATTTGTCTGGAAAACCAAGTCATTCTCCACCCATGACCTTCAGTATAAATCACAACACAGAGACTCTGCCCCAGAAGGCTGAAATTTCTGTCTGCTACAATGTGTGAACGTTCTCCAAGCATACTAGTTTATACTATACTATACATAGTTTATACAAACATTTCTGCCTATTTGAGTGGGACACACAATTATAGAGAGTGGTGTGAACTGATGAAGCCTGCTGAATGAAGTAGAGATATTTGAATAAACGGATGTCTTTGCATACAGATTTGTTTCTCGCTATGGGCTCTTGATGGCGGATGCATTATTAATTCTTCCTTCCTGCTGTTTCCCGTTCATTGGCCGCATTGTGTGAAAGTTCTCCTGATCAACAAGGCTCACGGGGGTGGATTAAGGTGGAGATGCAGTGAATGTTTGACGGCCTGGCTCGGGTTCAAGGCGTTGCTGCTGGGTCTTTTTGGTGTGCTGGTTAACCACTTTAGAAAGAGCTGACGTTCAGAGGAGTCTAAACTTCTGTGGTCTGTTTCACCTGCTGACTCATTGAAAAGTGAGGGGATAAAGATTTTTATATAAAACACTTTTCCAGGTGTCCTTTCGGTCATAGTATACAGCATGGCCTCAATGAGACACCTGCCAGCTACAGATAAGTGCTTAATTGTGCGTTGTGATTAATTTGATTAAATTAACTCTGTTTTAAATGTAATAATGGGAGTGGCTTGTAACCAATGTAACCAGTGATGCCAGACAATTTTCCACCATAAGTTAGATCTCCAGCTGCAGTCATCTGGATGTATTGACGTATTAAAGACAATTTAGAGGTTTGACTGCAAGAAAACTTATGTGACAAGTTGCTTTAATTCAGCCTAACAGACAAAAAAAGAAATGTATGACAGCTTCTGTTTCTTCATGTTGAGAGAGACTGAGGCAAGCAATGCGTGTGACACAATATGTGGGGAAAATGTCAATCCCCTTTGAATGCACGTTCACAATCACAAGGAAATGCCATCAGTCACATCCAACTCGCTCTTAGTTGAATGCATCTGTTGTGTATCTGAGTTTTCATCCAAAACACACTTTGCATGCTTTTAGTCCTAGTTTACAGGCAGCATATATATGCTTCTGCAGAGATGGTGCATGCATCATTAAACCATACATTCTCAAATGTAGTTTTGGGGTGATTGTATCAAAAAGAGCAGCTGTTATATTCTTTGTACTGCTACCACAACCGGTAACTAGAAGATCAGTGTGCACGTACATGTTCCAGCTGCAGAAGAGTGATGTGTTAAGAAGCGGCCCATCAAAAGAAATCACACATCATCAAAGTGTACCGCAGTTAGCAGAGAGGAAGTCAACCACAAACAAACCGGCAAATAAACAGTTACACAGTATTTATCTAGAACACAAACAGTGCTGGATTATATATGCAGCTTGAAGGTGGAAGTTTACATTCACGTTACAAAAAATGCTTCCGAATTACAGATGACGGAGGGAATGATGGAGAATGGAGGATTAAAGAGAAAGACAGGAGGATATGCAGTGTAACAGCACCAGTTGTTTGGCATAGATCACACAGACAAACAAACAGGAAGTGCATTGTGACTTGGGAGGAATACCTTTACAGAAGAGGCCTGTGGGACACACAAATGGTAACAGTTGCTTACATGCACATCCACAATGTATGTTTTGTGTAAAAACACACAAACAGCAAAACTACAGTGCCGGCAGAGAAACTCGCTAAAACACTCCTTCAGTTTTTTCAGGGCTGTTGTATGTCACTCAACACCTCCAAATTACGTTCTTTGTTAAGAATGAAGATAATGTGTGTGAAATATGCAGTGTGGGCCCCCAACAGCTGGCACCAGTAAGGTGGCAAGCCTTTCGGTCAGTTGTATCTCTTAATATGTGACATGTGACAAGTGTAGCGTGAAATGATAATCTGAGTAAAGATAGAATCCAGTCAAATAAATAATCTAGAGTAAAGATAAAATCCAGTCAAATAAATAATCTAGAGTTAAGAAAGAATCCAGTCAGATTGAATTTGGAGCCATCACAAATTAAGATTAACCACACCTCATTATTCCATACAGTCAAATCCTACGAAACGATGACAATATCAGTATACAGAGAGTTTCAGATTTCAGTGTGTTAATACTTCCCTGTGGGTGCTTTTGTGTGGTATGAAGATTATTTACAACAAGAAGGAAAAAGAAAAGCAGAAGGAAGGAGTAAGAGGGACATAAAAAACAATGGCAAATAAAACCGATAAGAGCAGAATGACACCTTACAGGGAATGTTTGAGGAGCAGCATATTGTTTCCACTGTCTTGTTTATGAGACTATATATGAAAGTCTGCAGTGTTTGAATGCTGTAGGTCAGGAGAGAGAAAGAGAGAGAGAGAGAAAAGAAAGAAGATGGGCAGCACCTGTAATCTCGTGACACAAACCAGAGTATGTTTGGATGTTCTGCCTCTTTGAGATCCAGCCCTTTCCAGCTGGGCAGGATTTATCTGTCTCCTCTCACCTCTTCCCTCACACACACATACAAAAACACTCTTACGTCTGTGATATTCACTTCATCGTACAGGCTGATAGCATTAGCATCCAGGGAATGTTCTTTTACAACAACAGTCTCCCACTTACCTAATGCCAAAGTAATAACAGTGAGGGAGAGACGTTTCATTACGCTCGTACCTTTCACTCTCCCTCAGCCCTGACATCAGAGGAATCAGCTGGAGCAGAAAAAGCCAAACATGCAGGTGTTTGAAGTGAACAACAGAACTGAGAGAAAGAACATCAGCTCGTGTGTGGATGGTGGAGGACCATCCCTCATGTATATAGACAACATTTCAGTTAACCGAAAGCATTGACACAATATTAGATAACGTTTTCTGAAAGGGTATCGCAAATGTCATTGGCTAACATTCTACAAATGTTGCCATAAAAAAACGTAATTCTTAAATTGTTAGTGGTACGTTTTAGAAATGTTTAACCAAGCAATAACATTACTACAACATCTTAAAAACGTTTTGATGCTTTTGATACTTAATGGAAACGCTATGTTCTTGCAACCCAAAATTGTTATCTGGCCATTCAAAAAACAAATGTACTCAATTTATGAGTGTATTTTAGTATTTACAGTATTTACACTTTGTCTACAAGTCTAATTTCAAATAAGCGTTTAGATACAACAGAAAGTTATATATCAAATAGTTATATATCATTAGTAAATATCAAATGCCCTTATACTTAAACTTCAACGTAATAATAAGAAATCAAGCAGAATTGTTATTAATATGCAGTTATTATATTAATAACTTTGTCTATAACAGGTATATGTGTTGCTTTGTAAAAGTTCTAGTCTAACCCACCAGCATCTTCAGAATCAGGCTGGTGATGAAGAAAAATTTGAAAGTCAAAAGCAAAAACAAGCCTCTTCAAATCCTTCTGGGTTCCTATCTTATCATTGACTCCTTGGTATATGTTTCAAGTGGTTTGTGGTCCCCCACATTAGTCTGGAAGACAATCCTCCAGGCTACACACTCATAATAAATAAGTTTTAGATCACTTATCATGACACCTACACTCATAAACAAGCCCAAAAACAAGCTCACACACAGACAACTATGTAAACCACATCTATCTTTCCTTTGACTCGAGATAGACATTCCAACCAATTACCTGCTAAAAGCTACTGTCTCTCGTCTGCTTAAATGCAACAGTAAAGTTCCAGAAAATGACTCGGTAGCATCTTTGGCAGAGCTGTAAAAATGTTTCTGATAATGTTTTAAGACTTGTTTTACACTAGAGGACAATTATGTTTAAGAGCTTGACTGTGCATGAGATCAGCACAGACTAAGACAACTGTGCTACTAGATCAGATCTGTCATGTTACATTAATATTCTTTTGGGGACAAAGGTAATTAACTCATTTCAGACTCTGAAAGATAGATTTAAGATGGATAAATTTAAACTTTAATGTCCAAACACAGCCTGTTCAAACAGAAGGCCTACTCAACTATTCAATATACCGTGCCTCCACAGAAAACACATGCCTCCACATCTGCCATTGGCCAGACAAACAGATAGCCCCGCCCCAAACTTTTACCACTGACCCAGTAAAGTTAAACATTAAACATGTTTTAAAGTTCCAAGAAAGGCATTTTAACATCACTTTAGCTTTAATGTGTGTGAAAACACAAAGCTAATATTATGCTAATGCTGTTCTGACTTCACATTCACAATATTTAGAAAAGTGAGAGGTGATTTACACAGCCTGTTCTACAGTATCTTCATCCCCTCTTCCCAGAACTTCTCTCTTCACATCCCCTTCCCTTGCTGTCTTCCACTGCTCTTCTCATTGGTCAGTTCCAAACACACTTAGCAGCTGCTGACGTTACTGTACTCACAAACATGCGCAGAAACACGAGAGCGCTACGTCATTGCGTTCCTCTGTATCTGGGAAACGACGTAGCTTAAATGTCCTTACGAGGATTGACTGTAACTCTGAAGCAACAACATGGATTTTACGATAGTGTAGCATTAGTGTAAAACAATGTTTGTTCAGTAGAGCTATGTTTTAAAATATTGGCAATGTACTGCTAAAGCTAAAATAATAACGCTGATAAATAAGTCATTTAAAAAGAACAGTCACCAATACATTTTATCATGAACACCAAGCGCATCAATCAAAATGCATTCTTTAACAATTTATTACTTGATTCCCGAAAATATGGTCCGTCTGCTCAGAAAAGCACTGTGTATTTTGGCCAAGTTTTGTATGTATAAGCAAGCGTGTAATGGTTCTATTTTCTCCTCTCACAGCAGGCATGCACAATGAGATCTGTTGCATGTCCCGAGAGGCGCAGCCAGTGGCCTTTTTTCTACAAGGCAGCTGAGTATGCTTACTTGGTTTTTCCCACAGAACTGGGCCACTGCACCACGTCCATAGTGGTTCCCCTCCCTTGCACGCTACGTCACAAGTATGTAGAAGTATGTAGCCTTGTCACTTCCTCCTGCCGACCCAACCCATTATGTTCAGGACATCCTGTGAACACCTTCACACCGAACGCCACTTCCTCGCTCGTACAAGTTACGAATAACGTGTCCAAAGGCCACGGAGGGAAATGACAGTCACCGTCCCAGCGTAAATGACCCCACCCCGGTTTCATTGTGCAGGACTTACCGCACACCTCTCTCAGAAGACCAGCATTGTCATGTTGAAGACGTAGTCATCCTGTAGGATGCAATCTCCTCCCTGCTAGTAGACGACTCCTTACTGTAACAACTGAAACATAAACCAGATTCATTAGCTGAGACATGCCTTGAGATGAATTTGTGGAAGGAAGTCCAAGCAGACAGTGAGAGGAGAAAGATCTCAAAGAGAGAGACACATTGCCTTGCCAAATGGCCTGAAGCAGGAAAGGAAATAAGCTGACCAAGTTTGATAGCAGTGAAGAAGAAAATGCATGCTTAATTTTAGAACAGATCAAAGGATGAGGCGCGTAAATAATCTGCATTCTGAAAGATATTTCCTGTCCGCAAATGCTGTGTTTACCTCTTAAAAGTTGATGTAAAGTCACCTACCTGCCTGATAGTTAAAACACACCAGAACTGCTTGAGAGCATCTCTTTGTTGCTTGAGAAAAAATGGGAAATGACATTTCAATGTGTGTACAGTAGATATGTACAGTACGTTAAACAAATGTATGTACGCTTAAGATTCTGCATTATTTTAGCTCACATTGACCATATTAGCTTCTTTAGTACAAAAGGATTTGGTGACTTCCACTTTGGACCATTTTCAGATCATGCTGGGATAACATGAATCATCATGTTTCACTAAAATCCTGTGGGGTTCATGCCAGCTCAGAAGCATCCTGTCATTAAAACGCAAGGGGGGGCATATCAAATACGAAACAAAGTCATACATTCATGTCGTAATTTTTTAAATGTACCTTTCATTGAAATTGCTGGTAATATAATTTGTGTTATAATTAGTCCTTTTTTCGGACCCTGGGACCCCACTCTAGATGTCAACGCTAGATATTTTGACAATTTCACACAACTGTATTTGGCATCTGACCTGTTATTTTTGACTTCAGCTGTATTGTTCAGATTGTATTAGAAAATAATAACCAAGAATCTCCAAATAAAACCACTCATCTAACAGAGTTAGAGTCTAACATCAGGCAGAGCTGATGAATAACATTGACAGTGATAAGCTGTTAGTAATTGATAAGGATAATGTCCCCAGAAGTAAGAATTCAGATAATGACAGTAGAAACCAATGTCTCTTGTGGTCATCTTATCTAACTAATCTAATGACACTTTCCAGATATCCGTGTCTATTCTCCACTGCCAGGACAAATGAACATTTTGGTTTGTTCCTCTGAGGTTGCACTTTCTTATCACTTGCACGCCTGCTGTGAGTCAAAACACAGTAATGCGTTTTCATTGCAATGGATTAATCAACATTAGGGAGAACAGTTCAAATGAACCCTAAAGTCAGGCCAGTGTTACAAATGAACTGTAGAGTGAGAGGAGTGAGTATGTACAGTATGTGCGCCCATGCACACACCCTGAAGATACACAGCAGACTGCAGGACTGTAACTCTTTATCAAAGCCCAGTGCAGCGGAGGCCTAATGTAAAGGGTAAACACACAGTTCTCAGAATGTGTTTTTGTAGGATCTGGGTGAAGGTTACGGTTTGGTTTAGGGTTAACAGATCCAGTTAATAGATTCACATTTCAATAGGCCTGCAGTTTAAAAACACGAACGCCCTCAAATTTTGTGCCGATAAAGAATAGCCTGTCTCTCATTAAGTTGTTATCATGTGAAACGAGATTTTTGCCAAGATTCTCAGAATGTTTTCAGAATTGATTATATGTATGAAACATTCTTAAGAACGTTCACAATAATATAAGCGAGCTGGAAAACTTCCTGTGAACTGACACTTGTTGGTGTCTTCAGTTCAGCCTTCAGAGGTAGATTTAACTCTATTAATAATGTAGCACGTACTTTATAATCAGAATACAGTGATGAGTTGGTTTATTGAAAATATGTAACCATGCATATAGTGATTTCTATTAAAAAAAATCACCCAACAAAAATTGAGCAGATCCATTTGGCATCATTAATACTGGAAATAAAATTTTGGAAAATACCTGGACAATCTTCCGAGAAGTGCTGCGAAGTCCATTGTGACACAATGGGAAAAGCATGGCCCAATCCAGACACTACTAAAACCAGAGCATCTTAACAGACCAGCCACAGAAGAGGTCAGCAGCCCTAATCAAATTGCAGCAACATTTGGCTGCATTTTCCCTGCGAGTTTATCCAGATTTTAAACGCTTCTTCAGAATTTCACAGATTCACTCTATGAGAGAAAAACCATCATGTTATTCCACTCGCAGTTTTCTAATAGTGACAAAACCAAAGACATTTAACAGGAAAACTGTGCTGTTTAATAATACTGAAGTTGACTTAAAAGTCAAACGTTACGTCTGGCACAAAGTCTGGTACTCCAAAGTATTGCAGCACCATTACTGCCATTAATCACAGCGCAGATGATGTCATACACAGACCAGTCCTGGTTATTAGAATTAGATTCAGACAACAAAAGAACTTCATTCAGGAGATCAATGTAATAACAGGACAAAATCAAAGCACATTATGAAGTCATGTGACATTTAGAAACACGACAAACATTCTGGAATGGCCGACACCTGAACACTGGAATGCAGGTGATACATTTGTTTATCATTCTAAACAGATTTACTGTGATATGAATATGTCGAATCGTTTAAAATGCAAGTTCATGTAACATTTCTTTAAATGGGCTGAACACCAAAAAAAAAAAAAAAACAAGCAATAACTTTCCTCTAGTGGTCTCTTCCTTTTTGGCTAGAGGCAACCAAGAATTAGTCAAAGAAACAGATTGTTACCATCAGATAGCACAGAAAGCTTTTGATCCAGATGTATTAATAACAGAATAAAATACTGCAGTTCAGTGGAGGACTACTGAAGTTTTAATCCAAAAAACCAGCACTTGAAGACCCAGAGAGAGAGATAAGAGAGCTGTTAAAGAGACACAGGAAGTTCTGCTGATGTGAGAAGAAACTTTGTTTGGTCTTTCTGTGTCACAAGCATTGAGATAATTAAACACTGCCGGCATAAAACCATTCAACTCCCCAGGGCGATTCTCCTGTCAAATCAAGAGGCAGAAGCTATCAAACAGCTAGTCCTCCAAAAGCTCCAGGAGAGAGCATGTTTGATGTCTCAGAAATTGCTTCAGAACAGTCTTTGAAATGAATAAGGCAAAGCACAATGGCTCATTTCTTCAGTGGTGCATTTCCAGCATAGATTTGTTTGAAAAATACATACATGAACCAATGCTCATTGAAAATGATAAACTAGATATTGTATGCCTTAATACAGCTGAACAGAGAGACAGATAAACGTATTAGCAAACCAATTTGCTTCTTGAAACGATTAATTCTAAAGAAACAAAACTAGAACTTAGCCTTTGTGTTGAGGAGAAATGGACAATGATACGAATTCAGGACAAATGCACAAAGACAAGTACTGAATGTGTTTTGTAAGTTATAGGTTTGAAAATGTTTGTTTTTATGCACACACTTGCAGGGTTTGCGTGTCAACAGTAGGGGGCGTGTCTACATTGTGCCAAAGGTGAACTCCTGAGAGTCATGATATGTTGTCCATTTAAACAGCTTGCTGCATTAAACACATCAGTGCTGTTTGTCTGTGCCCACTACACTCTGTGAACTGACTATTTTTAAAGACACTTTAAACCTGTTTCTTTCATTGATTTGTTTGGTTATTTTAAATAAAAAGCTATTGGTAACAGGTTAGGAAGATGTTGTCTTTTCGATATGATACAACAGTTCTACATTACTGTATTCCGTGTTTCACATTATGGCTTCGGCACAGGTTGTTAGTTGCTAGGAATGTACATAAAAAAAATTAACAATTACTATTTTGATCAGTTTTTTTAAACAGGCATTTATAGGACTCACCACAAGATGGCGCATGGGAAGTTATTGACCAAGAAATTCAAAGTGCGTCTATGCTGTATCTGCTGACGTTTAGTCTCTTTATCTAATCTCTCGTCTCCCCCTTTTTTCTTGGGAAGAAATATATATGCTTTTTAAACAAACTCACAAAGGGATTTTAAACAAGGACATTGGTCTAGAGTTGTAGTCAAATAGTGTGGATTGGTACAATACATATGCTTTAATTGGTGTCTTGAGGTAAATAAATCAAGGAGTAGAAGCACGGAATAAGGAGAGAGGACAAAATCTCAATAGCATTCTCAATCCACAACCACCGTATGCGTATCTGAGTGTGCTGAGTGCAGACAGAGATTAACATAAGTGTCACCTGAACCATATTCCGCTGACCGATCAAATATGATAATCTCTAATCTGTCCTTTAAAGGAATCCAAGTGGAGTGTGCTCAATTTTTCAGACTTGAGCAACCAGGAACCGAATAATTCTGCCATCATGAACGGAACAGAAGGTCCAGACTTTTACGTTCCAATGTCTAATCTGACCGGAGTGGTACGCAGCCCGTACGAGTACCCGCAGTACTATTTAGCATCACCATGGGCCTTCTATTGCATTGCTGCTTATATGCTCTTCCTCATCGTAACCTGCATACCTGTGAACGTCCTCACTCTGTATGTGACCATTAAAAACAAGAAGCTTCGGACGCCTCTGAATTACATTCTTCTCAACCTGGCTGTCGCTGATCTCTTCATGGTGTTTGGTGGGTTCACCACTACGTTCTACACTTCCCTGCATGGATACTTTGTCCTTGGTCGTGCTGGATGCAACCTGGAGGGTCTCTTTGCTACCCTTGGTGGTGAGATTGGACTCTGGTCACTTGTGGTTTTGGCTTTTGAGAGATGGGTGGTAGTCTGTAAGCCCTTCAGCAAATTCCGCTTCGGGCAGATTCACGCCACCTTTGGTGTGGCATTCACGTGGATGATGGCCTGTTCGTGTGCCCTGCCGCCTCTCCTCGGATGGTCCCGCTACATTCCTGAGGGTATGCAGTGTTCATGTGGGGTGGATTATTATACGCTGAAACCTGAAGTCGAGAACGAGTCTTTTGTCATCTACATGTTCATCGTTCATTTCACAATTCCTCTCAACATTATTACATTCTGCTACGGCCGCTTGCTCTGTACAGTCAAGGTAGCAGCCGCCCAGCAGCAGGAGTCCGAGACGACTCAGAGGGCGGAGAAAGAGGTAACCCGGATGGTGATCATCATGGTTGTCTCGTTCCTAATATGCTGGCTTCCCTACGCTAGCGTGGCTTGGTACATCTTCACCCACCAGGGCAGTGCGTTCGGCCCCATCTTCATGACTGTCCCAGCATTCTTTGCCAAAAGCTCTGCGCTCTACAATCCGCTCATTTATATCTGTATGAATAAACAGTTCCGTCACTCTATGATGCTGATTGTGTGCTGTGGCAAGGATCCTTTCCATGAAGAGGAAGGAACTTCCACCTCCGCCTCCAAGACGGAGACCTCAGCCGTCTCCTCCAGCTCTACATCTACTGCCTGAGGGCCAGGCTCCAGGCCACGCACAAACACAGTCCTGCTGTCTGCAGCCTGGGACAACTACTTCCTCTGTGGCAAATGGAGTACGTGGCAATTCTGAAATAACAAATGGTGTGTCTGTACTGTTTGTGGACAGGCACGTCTGTGGGCCACTATTGGAAAAATTTGAATGCCCAATTTTTAGTGATATTACTGTGTGATTGGTATCATTCAGGTTACCTTAATGTAAGCATGAGCAATCTTTGCAACATCAGTATATCCCTCTTTTAAAGCACATATTACTCATAAACTGCTTTTAAATGCCGCATCAATTAATTCTTAGTGTCTACACGTCAAGTGCAAATTAAGTGTGTTAAAAAAGGGTTAAGATACAGTTGCAAAATGAATGTATTGTGGGTGTACAGAGGTCTTAATTACTGAAGCGCAGTTTATGAATGAATCAGAGATTTACTCTAAATGTAACTAAAGAAGAATATAGGTTTTATAAACTATTTTACAGTATCCGCAATGTAAATCCCACAATATTAATACAAAACAATGGCTTTGACTGCCAAAGTTAACTGTAAACAAATGCATTTTATCTCATGCGTGTATACAAATAAAATGAAACATTTCAAGTCTAATCAATGTTACTCTAATCACTGTTTTTATGATCCAATAATTCCTATACAGTTTTTGTGCCGTGCTCTTTGAAACAGACGCCCATGCAACTCTGCCAAAATGACCTTGAGGTAACTATAGCAACCCAGAAACCTCCTACCCTCCCCCCGATCTACAACAGAATACAAATTCACAACGCTGCATTAACCGAAGAAAAGAGGACAACCGCTAGCCTAAGATAGATAGATAAATAGATAGATAGATAGATAGATAGATAGATAGATAGATAGATAGATAGGTAGGTAGGTAGGTAGGTAGGTAGGTAGGTAGGTAGGTAGGTAGGTAGGTAGGTAGATAGATAGATGATAGATAGATAGACAGATACTTTTCATAACTGGAAAGCAACAGCTGTATGTGTCTAGCTTACGTCATTTATTCTTCAAGATGTAGGCCTTCTATTCCTGGAAACAGCAGGGGGACTCTAATGAGGTCAAAATAAAAGCCACTCACATCAGATACCTTAACTTACACTTTACCTTTTAAAAATGATTCAACCACCTTATTATGACGTCAGACAGTAACAATCTTACAAAATGTTTTTCTGCAGTCATACTTGCAGTCATAAAATATCCACCTGTTAAACATAAGCTGTAAATCAGCACATAAACGAACACAAAGAATATACCGTATTCTGTTCTCATGTGTATGAATTGAAGGTCTACATTCAGGTGTGGATATCAACAATCCACATGATCCCTAAGCAGTCCATCACCTTCCAGTGATACCCAGTACAAAGCACACCTTAATGCGCTTCTCTTCATGCATTCCCATCATTGGCTGATAGAAAAGCTCTCTCGTATTCATCTGATAACTCGGGAGGAGTAGTTCTCACTGGATTTTTAAAAAGAAGTTGACTCTGTGGGTAGTTGGTATTGAATCTCTTTTCCTTCACCTTTTGAACTGCCTAGAAGATAAAGAAGTCTTTGTTCTCCTCTTCTCTTTATTTTCCAGACATGTTGGCAAAGCGTCAGAGAAGAATCTACTGCAGTTAAACACTGTCTCTGCCTCCCCCACACATACCCATCCTGAATCTATTTCAGCGTTCAAGTTCCAGCATCCACTCCACATGCTAACTAGTTGCTTCCTCCTCACTCTTCCTCTCACACGATCTAAATTTAACTTATCGCCACATCTGTCAACAGCTGATGAATCTGACAAACTCTATAAACAGCTATATAGATTTCTTGTTATCAAAAATATTATAGATTAGTCTATAAAATAGTGGGCTTACTGTTTTTAGCCAGTTTTACGTGGGTATTTGTAAAAGTATGTCATGTAAGATGAAGCAGAAAGTTAATGGAAGTGACGGAGGCCGGTTTGTGTACATTTACAGTTAAATTTAAATCCTAACAATGTCACTAACCAACTGGTGATTAGCCCGGTTTCATTTACTAGTTTTACATTTAAAGTATTTGTACACATAGTCTGTGCTTGGCAAGTGTTAATTTTGGACCCTGAAACAGAGGTTGATAATTATAAGAAAGACCATCAAAATGTGTATATATATTGTTTTTATTTTTCTGAACATTATCATCATAGTTTTTAATTCATTATCCCTTCATTCTGTTTAAAATGATCACCTCTGAATGTACACATACTGCAAACTGTCAAAAATATACAAACAAATGCAGGCTTGTGCTATACTCTGGTCAAATGTCTAAAAAACAGTGGCACTGGGGGAGAGAGAGACAATAGAGAGAGAGAGAGAGAGAGAGAGAGGACATTGAAAGTGTAAAGACATGCACAGTAGATATGTGAGCACCACATTGACTGAGCTGCTCGGTGCATGAGAGGGGCTCTCTGTAACTGAAGGTTTTATAATTGAACAGTAATCCAAAAGGCTGTCCGTTGTAAAACAAAACAAAGAATAAACAAAAAAACACCAAGAATGGTACTGTTAGGCACATAATCGTTTTCTTTATACATAGTTGTCAATCTCTGTAGAACTGCTAGCAGATTTATAAAAAGGGTCATAGAACAACCGAACATGACACTTCATGGAAAGAAAAAGCAACCATTCTTCTGCTGTTGAGAGTTAAAGATGTTCCACCATGAGAAAACACCAGATTTCGAATGAATAATTTAGTATCCAGGGTCCTTGGGTAAAGGCTTGTGTGGACAGTAGGGTCTGTGTATGGTGTCTGTCTTTGCCGACCCATCAGATGCTGAGGTCTTTGGGGCCTTCTTTGTAGGGTTTCCTCCTAGTCTCAGGTACATTGTTGTTGGCTCTGCTGTAATTGGATCTGAGTGTGCTGTAGTAATCACTCAGCTGGGATCTGGCCTCCTCTTCATCCTCATCTCGGAATCCTCTGGTAGGAGACAGGTCTCGACCCAGACTTCTTGTTCTGTATGTGCCGGCAATTGGAGACTCACCTCTGGGGTATCCACCCTGTCTGCCCTCACCTCTCACAGGGGAGCGGCCCCTCAATAATGAGTTGTAGTTCCGGAAGGCTGAATCAGAGTCGGGCGTCCTCACACGGGGCAAGGTGTCATCGCGAGACATCCCGCGGAGAAGGGTAGAGTCACGGTAGGCTCGCTCCATAGGGGAAAGGTGTTCAAAGTAGCTTGGTGGCTCCCTTGGTAGGGTGTCTTCCAGATTCAGCCTGTCCAGAGCTGGCAGCTCCCTAAGAGTGGGGATGCTCTCAGAGCGGGATGGAGGCGATGGAGGAGAAGGTTCCTTTAAGGCCACATCCAGCCCTTTGTCTGACTCACCGTTGTAGGGTTTATCTGAATAAGCTGCAGGCCGCCTTGAGGGAGACTGGTACCTGGAACGGTAAGGTAAGGGTGATCTATGCCGGTGAGGTGAGCTGCGGCGATGACCGGATCGGTAGGGGGAACGGTGAGGTGAACTGTGCCTTCGGGGGGATGAGTGACGGTGATGACGTCTTTCAGGCGAGCGCCCGTGTCTCCGCCCATAGCGGCTGTCCAAGGTGTTGTCGGCGCTCCGAGCTCTGCGCCTCTCAGGGGAACGGTGCCTTCGGTGGTGATGGTGGTTGCTATGGTGATGATGCGAGTCATCCATGCCGGACCTCTTCTTCTCACCCTTCTTCTTGTGAGGCTTCGAAGTTCCACCGTCCCTTCCGTGACCCCTGCTCCTGCTCCCGCTTTTCTTCTCTGGCGATCGGTATCTGTGGTTGGTGTGGCGGTGGTTTGACCTGTGGCCGTGCTGCTCCCGGTGGCCCGACTCCCGTGACCTCTTGTCGTCATTTCGTGATGGTTTGTGAAGGTCTGGTTGATAGCTGGACTCCGATGGTGGGTGGGGCCGTCTTTCGGGAGGAGCTGCGTTCATTTGCGGAACAGTTTGTGCACTGGCGCTGGGGCCGTGGCTGTCGTTGATGCCGTCTGTAAGATATGAGGAATTATGGGTAAACACAATTATGACATGTTGCCTGACAAAGTGCCATGTTACTTACACAACAGCAATGTGATGGATTGTGATATATGCTTTTGATAAAGTCGCAGTTGCATTGTGATACCTCCCTGACAAGTTTTGACCTATTATTATGACTAGATCATGATCCGCCCAGTGACTCTGTAACGGCATACAACGTGCTAATCACAGATGTGCCCATTTTTCAAGCAACAATTAGAAATAGCATTAGTGCTGATGCAGATGATAATGATGCTAATCTGATACCATGACAACTCATGCACTGAATGCGTTTATAATGTTGGTAAACTTGATAAGCAAATGTACCACATTAAATGCACTGGTTTGTGAAAGATACACGTGTATGATTGGCCTGATGCAGATGTAATAGGGATGTCACAAACCTGAGATGTGTTTTGTTCAAACTTTCAGGCAAACCATTCCGTTTCTGTCTTTCTGAGCTAAATACCCTTTCTTGTAGGAAACCTAACATGCCCTGGAAAATCCAGTTTCAAAGATTTACCTGTACCGGTTTATGGCTTTGGTGGGTGGCAAATGTTGACAAATTAAATGACAAAAACACCACCAGGTAAAAAAACAATTGCATTCATTGATGAGGGCTTTAGCGTCGTCTGTGGGGATGTTGGCAAACTTTAAATGCAAAAATGAACCCACTCATTCAGGTCACAATGTCAGGTATGGCCACAGCACTGGCAATGCATTCTTTGTAAATGAACTTGCAAGGAACAGAACAGTTGAGTGGAAGCCACAGCACACAGAACTGCCAGAGATGTGATGAGACGGAACACCGGATCTACAAACCGTGGTCTGATTTTGGTAGAAAGCAGGTTCTCCTGTCTTTTCAGATCTCATACAAGCAGCGACTTGGGGAGCAACCATCGCTATGGGTGGAAGGAAGAGCCCATAACAACAGAAAAAGATGAGATAAAAAAAGAAAAGAGAGAGAGAGAAGTAGAAGATTTAGATCCCTGAAACAACAGTCGTGAGAGAATTATGCTCTTTTGCAATGGAAACAGTGTTTATTTAATCATTTAGTCAAAGATAGATTGTCCATAAAACACCCCCACCCTTGAGTGAAAAATCAACAGTAACAGAGATCCAGAACCACACACACATACGCCCAGCAGCAAATCAACCCAAAGATGTGAGATGTGGATGACTTAACAAGGGGGTTATGTGCACAAACACACACCATCTGAAGCAGTTTACATTGCAAACAGAAAGAAAACAAAAGGGATGAGACGTGGAAGAAAAAAATGACAAAAAAAAACAAGTACAAAATGGTATAAAAATATACAACCTCACAGAGATATCATGTTGGTGCAGGAAAAGGACAATATATCACATTCTGAACATGACAGAATACATGAACGAACATCTTTAAATGGCAAGGAGCGAAAAAAAGCATAATAAAAATAACTGTGGCAAATTAGTACATGAACTTTCCATAAATATTATGGAAATTTAAAAGAAAACAAAAACAAAACATTTAGATATCCAATGACATCATGCGGCACTGACATTATGCTCAATAAGTGAGTTTCTTTTTCTCTGTAAATGAAAAGAAAGAACGAAACTTCCGGTCAGAATCTTTTAGATAGAAAAAGGAACAATGGAACGGTGGACTTCAAGAACTAAATGTGGACTTTGCAAAGGAGCAGTTGACGTACAACGTGCAAAGAACCTGTGAATATGTTGAATACAGTATTGTGAGCTTTCACTGAAACAGCTAATGATACCAGAATGCTGTCTGTAGTCATTGAGTCTCCTCGAAGACTCTTCTCAGTAGCTTACATTCACCTTCAATAAATATCATAAATATGTCACAACTCACTGACATGGTCATGCCACTTTAATAAACGGCACGAGGGAGTTTATCGTATTTTTTTCTCTGAAAACAATAAACGTATATCCAGTTTTAGGAACGGTAATATCTCTGTTTCCTCGCTTTGTTCTTGTGAAGTGTTATGAAAAGCTTGTGCCACAACCACCACCACCCAAAAGCCACATATCCCATAGTCCCCTAGGCTAGCCAAGAACGCAGAGGCAGAGAGGGGGCAACAGCAGCGAGTGGAAGGCCCAGCACCCAGTAGGAGGTCAGTGGAGAGGGCCAGTGCGCAGAAAAGAAGCGATGGTGTTGCCGACCCCCCCTTGGGGAACTCCTCAAGGGGTGAAGACAGGGGAGAATGGAATGTTCTCGTAGATTGACCCACCATATTCTGGCACTGAGCCGTCACCCCTCCGCAGGACCAGGTGGACTTTTCGTCCACCGTTTTTGATTAGTTCAATGGCGCGGGCGTGCTTCATGCCCTTGGTGCTTTCACCATTGATCTCCAGGATCTCATCTCCAACCTGAAAAAGAAACAGAGCCATAGAACCAGGGCACAGAGTGAATGCATGAAGTGCATTGTCCAATCAAACCTAAATTTGGCAGGAACAAATAAGGATCCAAACACAACATCGTGACATCCAGAAAACACTGTCATGCATAGAGAGGATAAAGATGAAGGTAAAATTTCCTTTGTTCTATTTTCCTTCCCTGCCTCTGGTTATCTGTCAGCGCTTGTCGCCAGGGGAATACGATTTCCACAAAAATGGGTCTTTGGCTGACAGCTCGCTACGCTTCACAGAGTGGGTCTGCTACAATACGCCCCTCCAACTCGCTGAGCTCAACACAACAGTGCTGAAGATCATTTGGTAGCCATGATGCTAACAGACAGCTAATCGGTCTACATTTAACTTTCATCTAAGAACTCATTTTATTCTATTATGGAATGAGAAGTTCTATGTCACTGTTCTATGGTATGAATTAAATGTGCCTTTTCAATATGAAGAAATAATCCAGAGGAAGACTATGAAGTGGCCCAGACAGAGATGGTATGAGGAGTGATTCGTGATTCGCTCTGTGATTGTTTCAGAATCTGAACACAAATCTCAGATCTGAAATGGTTTTGGGTTCTCTAGTCAACTTTCAAGTCAAGTCAACTTTATTTATATAGCGCTTTTTACAAAATGTCATTGTTACAAAGCAGCTTTACATGTATGATATATTAGGTATGTCTAGATAATAGCCTCCTGACAAACTAATAATCAGCACTTTTCTTCTGTGATATTTTTTGTGAAAACAGACCCTGAACAGGTCTGACCTCTAAAATGTTAATTCAGTGTACTATTCAGATTAAGATCCATTTAGATTAAGATCAGAACTGATTTAAATGATAATAATAAGGTCGTGGTTCACATGTGAATGCACATACCCTCATCTTTCCATTCCTCACAGCTGCTCCGTCCTCTGCTAGTCTCAGAACATACAGGTCCATGTTGTACTCTCGACCCCCTCTGAGGCTGAAACCAAAGCCTTTATTGTCCCTCTCCAGATCGACAGAGTAGAACTCGGCATCCTAAAACACACACAGAAACCAAGGTCAGTGATGAATCTATAGACCTTTTTTTTTGCTTTAGCCAGACGACCATTTCAACAGAGCCAAAGCAGGAAGCCACCTGCAGAAGAGCCACATATATTCGATAGCAGCACCATCTGGGGAACAGCATGAATAATTGATCTGACTCAAGGTATTTTTGGGCGAGCGGGAAACGGCCGGAAAGAGCCATCACAGACACCAGCAGACTCAAAGCCCACCTCAGTGTTAGAGGCTGAGACAGTATGAGACTCTCTGGTGTAAAAAATGTTGTACAAATTCGTTTTTTGGGGGCTCACTCAACTTTTAGTTTTGACATCAAACTACTGGCCTTTCTGAGAGGGTGAAGGCATCTTGCAGAGATATCAATGCAGGGGGAAACTAAGTGTGAGGATGTACCTGATTTGAAGGCTGTGTTGGGGCTGGAGGAGGCGGCGCTTGTGGGGCTTTGAACTCAAAAGACTCCTGTTTTGGTTTGGTGTTGTTTCTAAGAAAAAAAATCATTTTAATATACATTTGATTGAACAGCTGGGGTGTTCTTTCTGTATTATATGAAAAACCACGAAAATGATTATGTGAATAAACCCTTTGGTAATGGTTGGCTAGTATGCATGCTTTTGAGTGCAGGTGTGTAGTGTGTACCTTGGCTCAGGTGCAGCTTGCTGTTGAGGTGTGTGCGTGGTGGTTATAGTAGCAATCTTCTCTGCATTGGTCAGCAGTGATGCATTGGAGGACTCTGGGTAGGAACAACAGAAACATTAAGGAAGATAGAGTGAAGTCTCCATACAGCTTTACGTTTATGAAGCACCATTACCCATGATGCATCAGCAGTCAGAGCTGTTGAACACAGTAAAGTGTACCCTGTGGACCAAGTATCAGAGGGCCACTTTCCATTCAACAGAACATTAGCACTACTGCACTCTGCAGGCACACTCCAGCTGGGCAGCAGGAACAACTGCACATTTGTCATACTGTCTAAAACTGCCTGTAGTTTTTGTCTTATATATTACAATACAGCCCAGTGACCTAAAATCACCCTATGCCTTACACCCAATTTCCCCATCTATCTGTGTTCACATCATAACCTGCTCTCCTGGTAACAATTAAACCTGGGTTAAAAAATACATCACCCATAAATAAAAATTATATAATTTTTCAGCCTTGTTCCAAACCCGTATGAATTTCTTCCTTCCATATGATACAAAAGAAGAATTCTGAAGAATACCTTACACACGACATACCGTAACCAGTGGCAGTCTCTAAACTCACTTAAAAACACCATTAAAATACTATGAATATGGTCCTCACAACTTGTGCATTATATTCACTACACTCGTTTACATAAGACAAAAAATGCTATTATTCATTGATTATCTTTTCATCCACTATAGCTCCCAAACCTCATTTATGTTTGTGAATATTTAATTTTAGCGCATCAAGCTGCATAGCACCGGGTTTGATGTTAATAACAAGAAAAGACGCTACTGGTTCACAAGAGTCTCGTAACCAATCGCAGCACAGAGTGAACATTCATCTGAATATCCCTTTCCATGTTCCACAGAGGAAAGACAGTCATATGGATCTGAAATGACATGTTTTGTGTTTTCTTTAATTGGGTGAACTGTTTCTTGAACTGACCTCGGATCATTTGCTTTGATTACATTGGTCTATATATCTGAACTTAGTCATAATACGTGGCTGCTATTGCTTATGATCAAAGCTGCTTTAATTCCTCCCCACTGGGCGGTCACTGTTGGGGGGAGAGGGGGCTGTGATGAGAGCACAGCTGTGAATACCACCATCTTAAAATAGCCTCTCCCCATCACCCTGAGAACAGACTTCATGTTTTCCCTCTCTTCATGATTTTATCTTGTTTTTTCTGAAAAGCTTAGGAAGCCTGAAAAGTGCATAAATTATACATTTTGCATAAATTAAGCACGGAAAGAGGACTCAAAAACAACAGCAAACTAACTGCAGTTAGAAAACATCTACAGAAGCTAAACAGCTACCCACAATGAAACATCGTACCCATCTGTAAACACAACCAGGCATACACACCCACGTTCTGTCAATTCTGAAAATTCCTACAGTGTGCCAAAGCTCTCTTCTTCTCTGATTAAACAGCATGAAGGACTCACAGACAGGCCCAGTGCGTTTGGCATCAGGCATTATGGTGGAGCTGAGCCTTCACTGGCAACAGCTCTCTCATTACTGCATGCTGCCTCTCCTCCAAGGAAAACACTTAGTACAGAAAACTGACACATTGACACATGCATGCAAGCATGCACCATGCCAGTGTTTTCTGCACTGTAATTCAGTGGCAGAACTCCGCCTCTGCTGAATCTACAGATCCGTGGCAGGAAATCACATTTTACCCCGATGCGAGCTTGCAGAATTAAATAACATGCCGGGTAAGATGAAATCACACTACATGGCTTTGGTATTAAAGGAAAGGCACCAGAATCATATGCGACACGTAAAATTAGCATGTTACAAGTATACACCTTACAGGTTTGTAAAATATTAAATGCCCAATGTAGTGAGAACCGTTTTTAGACAAGCAGAAATATAGACATGTGCTTTTATAATTTTTTGTAGCTTTTTGTTATAAATATTCAAAAAAACAAGGTGGGGTTGAAGTGCACAGAAAACAATGCACCATGTCTGTGTTTTTAAACTGTGTTTTACCTGGTTGGTGTGCCATCTGCCATCATTATTACAGCAGCGAGAAATGAAGGTTTTAAAAGCTGTGAAGGGCAAGGCGCCCCTGAGTGTGTTGACCACTCAGCGCTGTGTTGATGTTCCTGCAGGTTGGCTGTTTATTATTCTCACGCTAATAACTCTGAACACACTGTCTACATTATTACTGCGAGGCTCTCGAGAGCCGTGCGCTGAGAAATCGTGCCATTACACATATTGCACACACCCACGTGCACCAATATGTTCTCATATCATATTATACAACTATACTGGTTGAGGGAAAGTAGAGCAAGAGAGCGAGAGAGAGAGAGAGAGAGAGTAACCGATCTCACTGACCATCTCCCGGAATGATCCGCAGAGTCACTGTGTTTCCAGCCTCCTTGATCAGGTTGACGATATCCGAGTGGGATTTATTGGTGATGGAGCATCCGTTTACAGCCAGGATCCGGTCTCCAACTTTCAGCTTCCCACAGCGGTCGGCTGGACTCCCTTCGATGATGCGACCTATTTTATGAGGCATTGCCACACATGCGTTTCCGGCTTTTGTCCAACATTGATTGAGCATGAGTTGTAATCAAGATGGTGATTTTCGTTTGCATTTGTTTGATTTTTGGTGGGCATGGAGAAAAGGGGAAGAGAGAGAGAGAGAGAGAAACAGGAAGAAGAAAATTCATAGGGGTTAATACACCAAGCCACCCAGCCAAAGTGCCAACATTTTCATAGAATGCCCACAGACAGTGCCCTGCAAGCCAAACATTTGTGACAGACAAAAGCATGTTACTAAATGGAGAGCAAAGGTACTATACAGAGCGCAACAGCCAAAACTGACATAGCGAATCTGCTGCATCTGTTGATCTGAAATGAATCTGCGCATTAGATCTGCTGAATTCTGTTGATTTGAAATAAATCTCTGTATTAGATCTAAATATTTTGAACTGAAATGAATCTGTGCATTAGATCTGCTGAATCTGTTGATCTGAAATTAATCTGCACGTCTGATCTGCTGAATCTGTTGATTTGAAATAAATCTGTGTATTAGATCTGAATCTGTTGATCTGCAATGAATCAGAGATGAGATCAGCCCCTGAGTCTCATTTCTGTAGAGATCTGTTGATCCTGTGAATAATCACCACTGCTTTTAAATTATTTATGACTCTTTTGAGTCAAAAAACTCCTGAAATTCCCTCTGTGTGTAACATTGTGCTGTAACTCTGCCTGTGTGATGAATTATGAAAAATGGTTGGGTAATGTTGAGATCGCTCGATTTGTGCTTTGAAAATAGGCTTCACATAGCATGAGGTAAATTCTGATCCTTTTCCTAACACCCACCATTTTTCAAATCTGAAAAACTGTTTAATGCCAGAGATTGTTTAAAAACTTTTAATAGGATAAACAGGGCTTGGTATCTATTTTCCAAAAATCTTTTAATTGGACCTCTCAACAAATAACCTTTTGTTTTATGTCTCAAAATTCTACACTGGGGCGTTTATGTTAATGTGACCATAAAATATTAATTCAACCTGTCAACCTGCCTGTTATTGTCCCACTGATATGAAGTTTGTGTTAGGTGAATATATCAATAACTGTTTATGCTCTGAGGTTCTTGTTCTTTATCCACACTGTAACTCTGGCAAAGTAGCTAAATTGTTTCATCACTGTAGTAAACGAGAGCCAAGCACGGCTCCCTGGCTTTCATTCCTCCCAAACAAGGATCTGTCGCTTCTCTCCTTGTCAGTACACTCGGAACAAAACTCCCACACGCAGTAATCACTGTGCCTGCTGGATGAAGCGCACGCTTACGTGACGGCTGCCAACGGCGCTATTGTGGGTTTAAAGAGCGCTCTGATGAACAGAGCCCGCATACACGGCGTGTCATTCTCCAGTTCCCATTTCACTAACTTGATTTCTCTATCAATTATGATTGTTAGAAAAATAATGAAGACAACATCAGCTGTGGTAAGTGCTAGTTATGTTTGTCTGATTAAAATGCTGAGACATGGATGAACTAAAAACTACAGGCTAAATACTGTTTTCATCATTCAACAGCCATCTTGTGTAATGGAGACATTGTTTGGCTTTGGGAAGTAGAGCAGAAACAGAGCCCCACCCAGAGAAGAGTGATGTACAGTAGGGGTATAGATATCAACCTCTGCTTCAGCCACACACTGTGAATTGCCTTTTACGACCAGAAAATTGCAGGACAAGCATAAGGAGAATATGCAGAAGCTCCCACACCCACCAAAAATGATAAAACATCGATCATTCAGAAACAAAACACTTCCAGCAGAACCAAGATCTGTTAAGTTCCTCTTCTTTTATAATAACATCGAAGAACTAAAAAGATGCTTGATTAAAACAAAAAACAGAGTTCATATGTTTTGTATGTTTTTCTTGTATGTCAAAAAAGCAATTACTTGTAATTGATGAGACATGCTGTAAATATTTTGTTAATTGTAGGATGTTACAATCAACGTATCAACCAAAAGATGATTGGCAACAAAAGTTTCATTCCATTTCATGCGAGTTCATTTTCGCTTACTGCTTAAACAACACTAAACAGAAACTCTAATCAACAGCCCTTACACATAAATGACTACACACTCAATCTGACTAATCTTACCAAACGTGGTTCCTGCTTCAGGCCTCGACACAGACGAAACAATGACAAATCCAAATCCCTCGTTCTCTCCGCGCTGGATCTCCACATCATAGGGCTGGATGGCATTGGGCACCACCGTGTTGTTACTGCCCCCTCCGCCCCCGCTGCCTATACCACTGGTGGAACCCGACCCAGAGCTGACGGTGTTGAGGGAGTTCTGGCTGCCCTGCGGTGTGCGCTTCTCCTCAGTCAGAGATGGAGCCTGTGTGCTGCTGTGGTGAGAGGAGGCCGGGGAAGGAGGCATCTCACCATCCACCTTTGCCACTGAAGAGGAAGAGGATTTATGATTTAAATGTCAAGGAGGAAGCACTTACCGAACTCCTCGTCAACAAGCTCGACAGGCAAAGCAATCATTTTTATGACCCACACACGAAACATGCTTCTGAATTGCTGTGGTGAGGTCATTTCAGCCTCTTAAACAGATGTGGGGGTGGTTTAGCTGTTCTTCAGACACTGTGTCTGAACCAGCCGTTAGGTAAGCTTCCATTTTGTCTGTCCACACTGAACAAGAAACTGCTGTGGGACATTACACAATCACAGCCAATCAGAACATGTTTGATGTTTAATATACAGCTATGCAGCGCAGAATTTCGGACTGATGAGATTTCACCGGGGCTACTTGGTATAACAAAAGGTAGGGCCAAAAACTTGACATGTTTGTATGGAAGACACAAATTGATCTTGCCATGCTTTTTTACAATGGTTAGATTGGGATTTGCATTTGGGGAAATGATGCTGGATCAGTATAAAATACTCAAAGGCATGACATGGGACCCAAAGCCCTGAAGAGATTAATTAGGCAGGAACAGTCAGCCGGCATTCACTCATTATAATGTGCCACAAACTCATTTAAATAAAGTCTACCTGATAGGAATGAACATGACCACTATATCATGCATAATTTAGAAATCTACTAGTCATGCTAGCCATTATGCAACCGGGGCTAGTTGTCACAAGAGCTATATCTCAGCATCTATAATGTTTTGAGCTGAAGGAGTAAACAAATGTGCTTTCTCTAGCAGCATACAAACAAATTAACCCATTGTATTGATGTTACCTTTCACATTTCTGCTCTTTTGTTTGTTTCTTAATTGTTTTACATTTTATATTAGGCAGGCAATTTAATGGAAGGCTGCGCTGTCACAACTTACCCCATAAAGCGTGACTGTTCAGACAAGTTCTCTCTAAAAGGTCAATGTGTGTTCAATGAACTGTTTTATTTTTTTCTGCCCATTGTTTTGTGGTCAACACTTCTGGGTTTGCGCTTACACGAAAATTATTTCGGAAAATATTTACTGGAGCAAAATGTGTGACAACCAGCCCCGGTCTCAACATTTAAAAGTACAGTTTTAATCTGCAATTAACACCTTAATACATTTATATTAATCACAACATTGATGTACAAGCTTTGGGTAAAGATCTGCTAAAGTTTGCCACACCTCAGTTACAATGACTAAGAGTTTTTTCTATACGTACATCCATATCCAGTCTTGCGTCTCACAGTCAGGTTAACATGACCCTGTTTAGCCGCTTGTTGCATGAGCTGAACAACCAGCTGATGAGATTTTCCCACGACGGCCGTTCCATCCACACAGATCAGCTCATCTCCTGATCGCAGCCGCCCATCTTCATCTGCAGCTCCATATTTCACAATGTGACCAATATATATCTGAGCATACATGAAGATGAAGAGAAAGACAGTTAGCAAGTTAGCATAAGTGCTTTAAAATATCTCACAACCAACAAACTGTCCTGACAAACTAAACTGATCTCTAGAGGTTCAAGCACTTGCCAGACAGTGATCCAGCTTCACTGAAACACTCAACTCCCTGTGTTTATTTTAGTCATGATATTTATAACAGTTATGATATTTTCTAAAGCCAGTACAGTCGCATTGGAATGCTTTCCATCTCATCTACCAGCCAAGCAAAGGGCAGAAAAACTCTGTATTACGTTCTTTAAAAAACGGTCTCCTCAGTTTAAAGACGTAACGTGGCTTCATTAGAAGGATAAACTGGTGGTCTAAGAGATATCTTCTGACTGATTGAGGCTGTACAGCGCAGATCAAAGACTTGTCAACCCACGCGCGTGCACCCATGACAGATGCTTTCACTGAGCACCGGTCTGGCCAGAAACTCAGTGTTTGTAATCTGCTCACCACATTTCACATATAAACGGGTATCATGAGCAAGCTGTGAAGACTGAGGCTGAGAACTCTGCCAAGCTTAGACTATTACAATTGGAAAAGCTTTAAAAGCTCTATATGTGGTATGTTGAAAGCTGTTGGTTTTGTATACGTTTACTCTGACAAAAGCTTCAAAAGAAGCAAAACATATGTTTGGCATTACTTCTAAAAATAGTAGTAAACATTTTTTTGAATAAAAGTAGCTGAGGCATAACTGGGCTTTTTTTTAATTACATCATGATTTAAGTTAATATTGATGTGTATTTTTCCAAGACATTAACATTTATAATTACCTTTTTTTATCTACCTTCATTACTTAATTTTAAATGTTTCTCAATTAATATGAGGTCAAAAAGCTACGTATGTAGTAATTATCAAAGAATTAGCTAAATTCTTCTTTAATAGCATATAACACATCACACTGCTCTAACTGATTGAATAAATGAATCCATTAACTTTAATAAACAGCAATAAATTAACACACTAATACAATAGTGCAGAAGCACAAAACTGAGTCCTTGAAAACTGCTTTGTACTGACCGGCTCGCCTGGTTCATTGCCTCCCAGGATCCTGAATCCAAAGCCGGTATCTTTTCTCCACAGGAAAATATCCTGCTCCTGGTAATCAGGTACTGAAAAGAAGAAAAAATGGTCCAAGGCCATGATCAATTCTCCCGCAGAATAAAGCATGTATCTGAGAATTCTATGGCCCCTCTCTGAGAATGGATGCTGGATGGAGGCAGAGCAGCTAATAATTTTACTTTAAAGGCAGGGTATTTTTTTCCAGGATCATTTTTTGTTATTCTGGCTGAAAGTCTTCACATCCTGATAGCAATCACTAAGTAACCTAAATATGTTTAGACTTTCTGTGGAAGTCACAGGATCTTAAAATGTTTCGTCCAAATGCAATGATAGGATGTTCTACTTGTCTGTCATACTATGTATTTGCATACCTCCTCGCACCCTGCTCGCAGACAATCTTTCGTCATGTGTTTTGGAGGAGGTGTGGCTTTATAGAGTGCTCTGAAGGGAGGACGGGATCTTATGTTTTCAAAGCTAGCTTGTTTTTGCTAGCATCAACCTTTCGCACACATCTGAATTTTTTTCTAATTGCTTCACACTTTTACTTGAACCCCTTTAAATAATATAATGAAGATGTAATATAATGACTACCGTGGTCAAATTAATTTACATGGCACAATTTTATTACAGATTCCATGTTGGAAAGCGATAAGCACACATTTAAATCTGGATTACAGATCAAGTGAAGTGGAAGAAGAAATTTGAGGTCTTTTGAAGCAGCTGTGCCCTTGAGTCTACACCAGCATTTGAGTACTTCTATCTTCACCTGAGCACTTCCATGTCAAATCAGCCAGGATGAGAAACAGCAGAGCCTTCCCCTACTTTAAGATTTCAAGCCCTGCAGACATCAGCAATCTGTCAGGTTTTACATTATTGACCCTGTAGCTCTCCAGTGCATCACATGATGTTCTGTCGAGGGACGTTTATGCCTGTTAAGTAAGAGGGAGCTGGGAACCATGGAAATTTGATGCAGGCTTTTACTGGAGTTTCATTTTTATGGGGGATTACTTTAAAGGAATAGTTCAGCCTAAAATTCATTTATCATTTACTCAGGCTCATGTCCTTACAAAACTGCACAATTTTCCATTTTTATTGGAACACAGATGAAGGTTAACAAAATATTAATGTTGTTCTTTTTTCATAAAGCAAAAGTGAATGGTGACTAGGAGCTGTCATATTTAATAAATGACAGAAACCACCATATTGCTTTAATTCAAGTCACCTGAAGCAATATTTTTTACTTCAGCAGTACTTTATCAGTAAATAACTTAAGCTTAATTATTTCAAATCTTTTCCTCAGAGATGAGAGAGTTCTTTTATTTTTGGCTAAACTATTTCTTTAAGAACAAGCCTGAATTAGTGTCCGGCTGGAATCAGCTTGTGGACATTTGGATCTTTGTCTCCAGTTTAAGCAGCCAGTATGGAACCTCCAGCAATTTACTGTAACAGAGACAGGAAGCAGTGTGGCTCCAGAGCCTTACAAAATGGCTGCTGCAAAGAGAGATCAAGTATGGCAATTTTCCCACATCGTTCGATCTCCATTACACAGAAAGAATGATTGGGGCAGAGTCTGCAAATTGTGCATTATGGGACGGATGGACCTACAGTACCTTCAACTAACATTCATTTGTGTTAAAGCCACTCAAAGCCACTCGCTCATTGCTCTTACTGACCTCAAATGAGCTTGTGCTGGACTCAATGTTCTCAAGCTGTTCCAACATCACAGCGAATCAATCAAACATCATTAGTTTACCTCTCAAAACGCTCAAGGACTGTACGTGCATCCATCTGTGCAAACACAAACACTGCCTGATCTGGGAGTGAAAACCTTGTGTTCTACATCAATGACACCTGATAAACATACCATAATGAAACCACTAAAATTGCTTTGCCTTCCTTTTCCTGATCAAAAACAACAATCCCAACATTCTCTGTCTCAAAACGAAGAATACTGGCCCTAATGAACATTCTCTCTTAAGACTTTAGTAACAGGCCATAATGAAAGCAGAGACGAAGAAGACACTCTAAGTTAGTCAAGTTTCCTCCGACCAAAACATCGCAGCGCTCTATTTCACAGTCTCTTAACAACAGCTGAAAGATATTGCGTTTAATTAGCTCCTCGGCTCTGACACACATGAGGGTAGGACTGGATTCTCTGTCTTCCTCCTCTACCAGTTCTATGCACATTTGTAAAAAGACGTGTTTTAGAGCGCACTGGAGCGTGTGAACGTGCTAATGGCAGGGTGGAGCGTAATTGGTCAGAAGTGCCTCGCAGTTTGCAGTGGTTTTTCGCTCACACTGAGCAAAGTGAGGTAGAGAAGGAATGACAAAGGCTAATGAATAGCTTTGGAAGCAGGGATGCCACGTTGAAGCAAACACGACAGACTTCAAAACAGATTCAAAACAGATTCAGTATTAAGATTTGCTTGTTGAAATAAGACAAGCTGATATAAGATGCATGTTGATATAAAATGACAACTGGGTATATTCTTACATAGACCAACATCATCAAGCAAATCATATTTTACCCAAAAGGTTATATCATCTTCTCCCAGCAAACATTCTCAAACTTTGATCTAAAACTGAAATTGGAAACCCACCACATCATAATCATCAGATAAGTTATAGAACCTGTACCCAAAGTTTAACCAACCAAACCAAACCACCATACCAACCATATGTGAAGAGCAGAGCCCCTGTGATCCATTCCCAAAGCTCCCTCCACCAAAATCCCATATTACTTACGCCTACTTTCATACATGCTCCTAGACTGAGCCCAGATTTTAAAGGGATCTGGTTTCTTCTGGAGGGTTCCGTCTACTGGGGGGTCCTGGGGCAGGCTTGGCAGAGGCTGGGAGGGAGGAGGTGGGGCCGACTCGTTGAGCAAGGCCTGGGAGGCGTGGAGGGGAGAATCAGTGTGGACGCTGCGTTGACTGGAGACACTGTGCTGGGAACTGCCTTGACTGTCCTTCCGTTCCAACTGCTGCTGTGGGGAAAAGGAGGAGAAATGAAGCGACGAGAGAAAGTACGGAAATCACTCTGGTGTCTTTTCGAGTGAACATCTTACTGTTGGGCTGCGGGAAGTCAAGCGAGACAGAAATATGAATGAATTTGCAGGACAAAGCGAGCAGGAAGGGAGCGTGTGACGCACAGCGGTCTCTTTAGGGCTTAGCTAACATTCATTCAAACTGAGAATCATATCAATACATTCAACTGTCATTCAAGCTTTTAAAAGATTACCCTCCAAATACCCTCAAACTTTAAAGACCCGTTCACCAAAAAATGAAAATTCTCTCACGTTGTGGAACACAAAAGAGGATTTTCGTCAAAATGTTAGTGACTGACAGCCTCAGTCACCATTCACACAACATCAACAAACTTCCACATTTCTCTTGTATTCCATTGAATCAGGAAAGTCATACAGATTTGGTACAACGTGGTGGTGAGTAAATGACAGAAATTTCCCTTTCTTGAACTAACCCTTCATCACTTTGCCATGTGTCCTCATCATATTCAACATTCTGCTTTATTTCTAGTGCCACCTATCAAATAAGCTAATACGCTAATTGACTGTGGTCACTCTTCGTGGAGAAGGTCAGATTTCCCTGCTTCCACTGATGCATACGAGATGCCCTTTAAACATCATGCTGCGATCACATGGATCATCAGGTTTTGCACATACATATGAAGTCCACGGCAGCTCCAGTGCATATTGTCAAGTCAAAAGAGGATATCTCAAATATTTGCAATGAAAAATGCTATAAACATTTACAAATGTTAATTCAAATATTCAGATATAAATCAGTTTCATTAAATTTTTAATAAAATGCCATCGCAGAGGTGGGGTGATGACATTTTCTTCTACTTGGATATCTGAAGTTTTAAACCCTAACACACACACACACACACACACACACTACATTCCTTTGCAGCCCAGCACAGCCTTCGAATCTGATTGTGTTGAATGAATTATAGCATACACCCCAGGAAGGAAAAACATAAATCCAGCAATAAAAACCAAACCACAATTCAATAAGTAGCTAATAAATCCATACAAATAAAGGAGAGGCAATCTGAAAATGGAGAGACGTTTGTCTGGCACTAAAGAATTCAGGGAAGCATTGACTCCATTTCAACAAAAGTAGAAAAAACCCAAGGCTGCCATTTTAACAGAAGATTTACAGCGCTGATTATTCTTCCCACTGTCCATAGATGTGCTGAGCTCAAACCTCCAATCCACCCCCGACAAACTAGTGCAAGACGAAAGCAAAGCAAGATTAAAAATAAAAACACCTGATTGTTGCTCTTGCCCTGAAGCTCCAGCAATGGAAACCTGCTGCCTTCGTTGTTTTAACAAGTCATTAGAGGGCCATTACAGAAGGCCCATGTGACTAATAAATAAAATCAACAATTCCCCCTGGGAGAACCCCCAAACCCCCAACCCACACACACACACACACATGCACGCGCACACACACACACACACACATGATTTCACCATTCACCACCAGGGCATCACATCTGATAATTCAAAAGCAAATATCATCTACAATTTTTCACCAGCCCAATGATGTGTGCAATCAGCTAAACAAATAAGAAACTTGTGCATTAAATAAATATTTAAATAGAAAGAAATCAAGAATAAAGAAACGTTTGCACTCACCAGTTTGGGGCTTTTCTTCGCAGGTGCCACCCCTACAGAGAATGAGAGAGAGACACACATTAATTGCGAGCACACAAAGATTTCACCTTCCCCACAGGCACTAATCTAACAGCAATCCCAGGACAACTGGATGACTCCAATCAGGACGCGCGGTGCGGCGCCAGCCCCCTCTCTCCATCCCTCCCTCATTCCTTTACTCCGACACAGAATAAACGCTAAAGGGGGCAGCACGGAGCGACCACATCGGGGGACCATCTCCCCGATCGACCGCAAATGGCTCCCCAAAGACTTAAACCTACCGGGTGCTGTGCACGAGACAGAAAGAAACAGAGAGAGCGATAGATAGACACATAAACAAATGGGACACAGGAGAGAGAAACATAGACGGGCTTAAGCCCAGACAGGTGCAAAGCTATTACCCATGGAGAAGGAGTCCAAGATACTGAACATTAAATTATAGGCAACGGTCAGTTCCCCTCTTACTGAAACCATCTTCCAGCGCCCCTGCCCCTCGCGATGTTGCTGCCGAAGAATCCTGCATCTAGAACGAGTCCTCGATTCTCCTGTCTTTTGAGCTTCTTCGTACCCTCTCTCTCTCCTCTCTCTCTCTCCTCTCTCTCTGTTCTGGTTCACCCTCCCCCTCCTTGCTTCGATGTGCATCACCCTCGCTCTACCATCTTCATGCACTCGCTCCTTTACTCTGTTTCCTCTCTCCCCATCGCAAGCATTCTTGTGCTCGTATTCCTCCTCCAAACACAGTTTCCCTCCCACCGCTACATGCGTAGATCTGTCAGTGGCCGCTTCCAATGCCTCCATCAGAAAGACTCCATCTGACATAGCACGCATGAATTATGCATTCATACATATAGAGAGACTTGCGCATCGTGTGGCTGATCTATTACACGAATAACTGAAGACAACAGAGGAGAGATTTAAGACGAAGATAATGAGAAATGCTTCTTCTTCAGCGAGACGCATCAATGCGATCGCATTCTTTCGGTCTATTTTTACAGCTGGTTGTGTGTCAAGCCAAATTCAAGAGCTCCAACTCATGAGTTGGAATTTAAATGAAATTGTCATCAAGTAGAACTGGAACAGCAAGAAGTAGAATTTACTGAACTGCAGTTCAAAGAAATTTGAAACAGCGAATTTCACAGGAACATTTGCTTTTTATTTAAAAAGTTTCAAGAAAATTATACAATCCTCTCAAAGTTTTCTTTTATCATGCTGCATAATCTGAAAACTATACATGAACAATGTATTGTTCATATATTTAAAATATATATAAACAAAAATATACTAATTAAACCCATAGTTATTTAAAACATTTCAATGATTAGGCATTAATATCATCCAGTGTTTCTGGATGATATTAATTCTGAATTTCTTAAATTCAAACTTTACATCCTGTTTTCCACCTCAATTCAAATTCAAGAACTGAATTCAGATTTAAAAGGCATTCACAATTCAATTCCTAACAGCCCACATCTTTGGTGTTTGTGAAGGTATGTTTTACAGTGTTATATGATCCTGTATGTGACTGGTCCTCTGATTCTGGTCTGGCCTGGAAAAAATAGGCTGTTTATTGTGAAGCAGTCCCCTTGAGAGCACCTCATCTGCGTGTGAGCACGCCCATGGTAACACACATGCGCACTGTCCCTCACGCGATGGTTAACACACTTCAATACGCTTCTACTCTGTATTCCTAGGAAACACTCCAGACATTAATTCTCCTCCCACCCTCTTTAACTCTGTTCTCAATTGACCTGCCCATCATTCATAAGCCCCGCCCCAAACCGAAGCGCTCTGTCTTGTTATCACCAAAAAAATAGCTGTCATCCTCAATGCAATCTTCTGCCTCCTCCTCTCGAAGTCTCCCCCATCCTCTCTGTGCCTGTCTCCACTTCAGGCCATTAAATGTTAAAACTTTCTGCCACATCGCACACTCTTTCCTAACACGCTCGCCGTTCATTTCTCTCACTCTCTAACTATGCACTTTAAAAGTCTGCACACAATAGCTTGTTTGGCAGAGCAGGAAGGGAGAAATTGCATTGTTTTTGCAAGGTGGGCAGTCCAGGCTGCTGGCCAAAGGCAAGCGGACAGACCACCCTGCAACCAGTAGATTATATTTATCTGGCCTTAATTTGTGCCTACATTACTTACATAAGTGGCCTCTCAGAAGCAGTCTACAAAACGGCCATTTTAGAAGCATCACTGATTATACGCAGGCCGCTGAAATCAAGGACAAGGTAACTTACACTAAGAACGTCACTCAAGTGACATTATTCACATTAATTACACTTAGGCTTGATTGATGCTAACTCCTTCTGTCATTTTGGTAACATTTACCCTAGTTAGAAAACAAATCCACTTCTACACAGTTGCACGGCAACAAGAGAGCGGTTGAACACAAAGGACAATGTTATTTTTGGTGAGATTAAGAGTTAATCTGTGCAGGTCTGATTTTATAACTCAGAGAGTGTTTGGAGGTCATTGCTTACAGAGAGGAGATGCTGCCTAATACCCTGTAATCAATCAATCCATTTCACTTTACTGGGCACATAATGGCTTTATCTGAATCCCATAAAGCAGCACTGCTAGCCGAATGAAGAGCAAACACAGTGACCAATACATTAAAAGTGGACAACTCTGTTTGTGATTGAGCTGCTTAAACTCTGGAAACGGTTTCAAATCCCACAGTCACGCCCTTTGAGGAGCTTCAAGACTCTGAAGAAGATCACTGCCATTTCCTCCCCTGCATCCTCTGAGCACGACTGATACGAGCCCAACAGATTCATCATTTATTTAAAGACTGAGAACAAAAACACGAGGAAGCAACTGCTGAACGAGTTCAATTAGGCTTCAGTTCTGCAATTTTTAGACATCACGAAATTGTTAAAATAATTTAGCTCACAATTGCCAATGCCATTTTCCATATTGTGAACATTTAGGCAAGGCAAGATGCATGGCTCTCTGTAATACTTGATTGGTTAATTGTCAATAGGGCGATCCAAATATTTTTGTCTACGTGTTAAACTATATAACCAACGGTTCCTACATAGCTATGCTAGACTCACGTCTCTCGTATAACATTCATAAAAAATTATGAATCAATATTTCATCTCCATTTATTTATTTGCAAACTAAACATGCAAATAAACAAGAAAATGTAGGGGAAATTTCAGCCAGTAATTACTGCAAAATTAAGTAAAACAAGAAAACAACTGCAAGCCATTTGTTTTTAATGAGGGTTTTACCAGCAATGAAGAAAGATCTTATTTGTGATTAGATTTTAGATTAGAAGGCCAGCTGTGCAGCCCACCAATAACATAAGGGCAATAAGCAGCAGTAACACCTACAGTACTTCAATCTGGAAACCTCCAGCGATAAATTCACTGTCAGTGTGAATGAATTTACAGGCTATAGAATTTATGAGGGCAGCATTTATGGGCCACAGAACCACAACCATGCAAGACCATCATGTGCCATGTTTGTTCCTGCGTGTACGTTCAAACTGTCTTCAGCTGACATGGGCTGCAATTGGATGTGACAGGGCATGAGGTGATGTTAAAATGGGCCTGTGGACACACACTGTTGTCTATGTGCTATTTTTCTCCTTTGCTTGTGTGAATTCAACAGAGCTACATAAACATGCCAATCAAAAATCATTCAAGGGTGGCACATAATGAAAGAATAAGATGCAGACTGGACCACAGATGAAAACATCTGTCCGTCTGTCCTAACTGCCTGCTGGCATTTGTTCTAGAACGCGTGCGTGTGCTTGCATGTTGTGTGCAAGACAGATCGCTCTGATTTATGATTTTAACAGGAAACCCCACTGGAAAGTGCAGCAGAGCATCGTCATGGAAACAAGGTGTGATATGGTGATTGGTGGGTTCTGAGAGATGATGCATTTTTTTTATATTTTGGTCTTCTGATATGACTGTAATGCCATTCTTCATTTTTGCTGTTGGATAAGTTAACAATTACATGAGAGAAGTACAAAAACCTTCCTGATATCCCACTTTAAAAACATTGAATCAGCCCGCTTTTATTCATAAAAATTCAGAAAATAATTATCTCCTGAGTCAAGTTGTCTTGAGAGTGATAGATGACAAATATCACAATGAGTGATTCTGAGACAAGTGTTCTTGATTAATAAAACAAGCAAAAACTCAAACACAAGACAACCGTTTTGAAAACAACCGTTTTCATTTTATTGGCACTTTATTGGCCAATGTTTGTGTCACTTGCAACAACATATACAAGATGAGACACGATGCAATGAAAAACCTTTAGCCATCCCAAATAAATATCTGCAAGTAAATGAAAAAGTACAGAACAACATTTTCCTCGCCTTAAGTCCTTAGATGATTTGTTTTTCCTTGGTATCGATAGTACTGAATTTTGCAGTTTGCTTCGATTTGTCTTTCCCTCTCGGAGTGAATAGGCATTAACACACTCATTTGGATGCTGGGGGTGGTCGATGATGAGACTAGCCTGGCCAATGTTTGCCAGTTTTATATCTGCTGGGTGTGCGTTGTCATTGCTGATTGATGACTCATAAAGCGAGAGGATCAGATAGCACTATCTACCTTTCTAGTTCATCACACCATCCGTAGCTGGATCTCAAACTATCCAGCTCACAGCGGTGGATTGGAGAAGAATTCCAGAATTCCAATGAGCCCACAATTTGTCACCTATAAGTCACAAACTGTGAATAAAGGTTGTTTGGTTTCAAGAAAGCGTTGGAGTGCTAGTGACCCACACTGACATAAATACACATACACACAAACTTCAGAGACTCAGAATGGACTGCTGGGCCATTGAAACCGAGCTCATGTATTCAGCTCATGAACACGCATTGTGTTTAACTGATTACCTCGGGGGTAACAGATGCATGAATCTCCTTCATACTGCACATTTGCATGCGTGACATTTAGACCTGAACAGCTGAAAATTGTTTACAGAAATATCGACAGCAGCTAAAACCTCACAGGAGTGACGGGCCAACAAAACCGCAGATTTACAGTAGAAACGGAGGCAAGCAGGTTTTAAAAAACAACTGCAACATATTTACCCAAAAGTAAAAAATTGTTTCCTTATTATTTTGACCTGCAATGCAGGGCCATGTATTTTCTATCATGAGAAATGTGTTTAAATGCTCTGTTAAATATGCTGTGATTGGAAAACACATGTGAGTATTTGTGTTTATTTGTGTGTATAGTGTGTAAATGCATGAGAAGACATAAATCATTAGACTCGCTCTGCCTTTCTCTAATTGGATGGCCAGTGTTGAGGAAAAGGAAGTGTGTGTATGTGTGTGTGCTGTTCGGTGTGCTGGGATTTGGCGGGTGACATCAGGGCCAGCAATTAAAGGTGGGGTACGAGCACAGAGAATACTGAAAACATCCCTGACACATTTTCCAGACAGTAGGGAACGTCTCTAGTGTGCATCATCATCTACCACTGAACTAAGGTTACTACAGCGACAATTAAATGTGTCTTATTATGTTTTCATTTTTTCTTCCGCTTATATTGTTAGAAAAAGTTTTCTTTCACCAAAACAACTTTAATTCAGTTTTCCTGGCAAATAAAGAAAATAAATCTCTGTGCCTTTAAGAAATCATTGTTTACGCCCTCCTCACATGCAAAATAAGTGACAGTATTTACTCATGGTTTGTTGTCAGGCACAAGTTCAATTTGTGCTGACTACTTTAAAACTTCAGTCCACGAAACTGCCTGTGTCTAAATGTGCAGGTCAAACTGAATTTCTGTCACTCTATGTTAACGCTGGAATCTTTTGGGAAGGTTATGCAGAGCAACAGGCGCTACATACATCCTAAAGTCCTAAATTTCAAAAGAACAAGGAAAATGTGATTTGATTTGCCCTGGATTAAGTAAAGCAGGACCGAGTGATTCTAAATAAAGAGACTTTAAGTGTGTAAAACATACTCACTGACTTTCCAAATGTCAGTTCAATTTGCTCAACAAATTTCTTCACCGTTGTTCCCTACTGAGTTCTCATCGGTGAGAAAACAACACCACTACATTAAATGACACGCTCCAAAAATGAACAGCCATACAGTGGGTGGGCCACACGCTTTCTCATCCGCTTCCTGCAGTCTGTGCATAAATTACAGTACAAACAGCTTCACTAAATAGCGATGTGACGTCAGTTCAGTAAGCCATCAAATCCTGGAGGACAAATAAGCTTTTTGCTCCGCTGAAGAACCTAGGTGCCAGAACTGTTGATGAGCCACAAAAGATACAAAGTGCTGTGAATACTTTTGTTTACGTGCTGGTAACTGTCGCAGATGACAAATGGGGAAGTTTTAATACTACATACTACTCTGTCCTTGCAATTGGCATGCAGCAATTTCCTAGTCGTGTTAAAAGCACTTACACTAGACAGATAAGAGTGCTTTCAATTCATCAAATTAATAATCCGGGTGCCAACAGCTAACTGAATGCTCTGTGAAAACGGACAGAACAGGAGCTTGAAGCCAGTTCTGAAAAGCATTGGGATTTGAGTGCGTGAAATTCAGTCATTCTCTCTGAAAGTATGACTTTTTATCATTAGGGATTTGAATGGCTTTGACAGTCAAATGCTGGTATTCATGGTTTTCACTCACACATTTACACACACTTTCACACTATTCCTCTGTTTTTCTGTTGGTCTGTTTCTTTCAGCCTAGTTTGCTGTCTGTAGATGTTTCTACAGCATTGACTGAGGAGGCAGCTGCTCTCCACCAATGGAGGGTAACCTTGAGATTTCCATCTCCACCTCCTTCCCCACAGTCCAGGACAAAGAGAGTGAGCAGTATGGAAGTGTCAGGTGGGGCTAACAGACAGCTGATATTGGCTGCCCTCGAGGGAAAAGACTCCATATTCATGAACGGTACTGACCTGACACCTGAGGCACCTTACACTGTCACGTCTTTTTTTACTCGATGCATGAGCTCTCTCATTCAGAAACGCTCCACCAGCCGACTGACTATCTGTGTCTCTCTTATTCTTCTTCTGCTTTTGGTGTTTACTTCTATAATTTCATTTTACAGTCTAGTCTCCTGTAGACAATCTGGTACACTTTGCATCTTATTCTGGTTTAGAACTTACTTGGTGAGGGGGCTGGTTATGGTTGTTACTTTAGGTGACATTTACCCAAAACATTTTCTTTCATTTTCACAAATACATTTTACAAAAATTAAAAGTTAAATTTCCTCACCTCTTTGCACCAGCATGGTCACCTCGCTGCCTTTGGGGCACTTGCTGAGCAGGTCGACCACCTGATTATGCGACAGGTTCTGCACGTTTCTCTTGTTGACCTCCATGATGATATCCCCTTCCTTCAGACCTCTGCATCGTGGGTAATCCACTATCTGCTTCACACGCTGGCCTCCCCCAGAGGGGCTGTCCGCTATTGTGAAGCCAAATCCTTTGTCGCCCTTCTCCATGTGGACGGTAATGAGCTCAGGCTGCGTCGCGATTGAAGATGCCAATGTCACAACATCGCTGGGATAACCAAGAGAACCATTGGATGCCACCTCCGCTGAAGGGCTGTGGGGGCGTGGCGGATCATTGGAACCGTTTAAACTACCACCGCCAACTGCCGATTCGCTTCCGTGGCTGGAGGGTGAATCGTAGCTCTCTTTTCCATTAACAATGATTGGCTCCTTGTCCAGAATGGCAACAGAGGTCACCAGGCTGGTGTTGGGGTCATCAGGATCAAAGGGCAAGGGGTAGCCACGGCAAAGTTCAAGGTCAACCATCGAACCAATAGGGATGGACTGGAAGATCTTAACAACTTGGGCATGTGTGTAACCCAACACACAAGTGTCGTTGACACTCACAATAACATCACCTGTGAGGGAAATATAAGGAAACACTTTAGTGTTGACCCAGAAACACAAAGACTATAGAGCTCAAATGTGGTCAGATACAGCTGTAAGTTTTTACCAGTTTCCATTTTCCCGTCCAGGGCAGCTGGTCCATCAAGTACCAGACTTTTAATCTGCAGGAACTCATCTGGTTCATCTCCTCCTACTACAGTGAAGCCAAACCCACGTCTGCTCTTCTTCAGCTTAGTGTTAATAAATGTTCCCTTCAGTTCTGCTGGGTTCCTGGTGAAAAATGGCTTCCCTCCTGCAACAAGAAAAGCATTGTGAATTTAAGAAGCGATGGTAACATGTGCAGCTGTTGGCCTCTCTGTAGCATAAGATGATTATGGACCTTTCTGTCTATTAAAATGCAGCACATTTGGGGTAGATTTTGAGTTTCAAGATAACAACCTATGATCAACCAAGTTAACTGTACCAACCAGAGTACAAAGCTGTAACTGTACAAAGCCAGAACACTCTTGATTTGTTTTATAACGTCTAGATCTTTAAAGCCATGTCCAACAAAACACAGAGCATCAGCCTTTGGCTTTGTTACTATTCTAACTGTAAAGGTTATATGTACTGTAAGGCCTGTATCACCTTTAAAACTTCACAGGCTTTTTAAACTTTAAACTAAAAGACAAAGCTTTGTTAAGCCAGCATTAAAATTTGTTCTGATAAACTTTTGCTTAATAGTCAATGTCATTTTTTCACAATGGATATTTTTGTAAAATATTATTGTACATTATTATGTTGTACAATAAAATTGGCAAAGTAGATGTTAGTAGATGAATCAGCTGTAGTAAATCCTAGATTAGAGTAGAAGTACAGTTAGACCCATAACATCAATCTGAGGAAGAAGAGTGAATGAGAGGCGAGAATGAGGAGTGGGCGGAGCAGAAAGGAAATGACTGGATAAAGAAATGTTAGGTGATCTGTTCATCATGGTGTGTCAGAGCAGAAGGATCAGAGGAAGCTGCAGAGATACCCTGAGGAGAAAGACATACTGAATACTGAATGTAAATGACAGAACATGATATAGAGATATAAATGAGGAAAAACATGAAAGAGCGAGAGAGAGAGTGTCTCCAAAAGCCAAATATGTAAATGCATACACAAAACAGTGTATGTGGTGGGGTTCAAAAGTCCCAGTTAAATTAAAACATTGTAAATGTTTTGTATTTGATATATGCCCTCCTTTGGCTTCAGTGACAGCCTGTACTCAAGCTGTTTGTGAGGTTCCCACATAATAATTTATTTGTGGCAAACTTTTCTGAAATATTTTCAAGTTTAAATATGAATTTCAATCCTAAATTTTCAATCTTTTTTGAACCCCACTGTATAAAACTTTATATGTTATTTTTTTTATCCAAGGGCTGAATATTTTCAACACATTCACAGTCTATAGAGCGTGAGGCCTTGGTCAGAACATCACGTCTGAATTATAAATGTTCTTTTGAAACGACACCATCCCTCTTCATTAATTGTACACGTCCTTGACTTTGTACATAACACATTATTCTGTATGTGATGACACTTTAAAAGGCACCACAGAAATTGAAAGCGCACCCACACGAGGGAAATGGCAAATGGTGTGAGGGACAAGGCATTATCCTCTACCTCTTAAACAGTGTTTCACAAATGTGTTGTAAATGAATGCCTACGCTGAACACTAATCACTGGGCATTCAAACAATACAAGAACGGCACACACAGAGGGCAGGAGGACTTTGAAAAAAGTGAAGAGGAGTGAGTGAAAAGTGAATGTCCACAGAGAAATACGCCACGCACGGGTGTGTATGTGTTTGTTACAAACAAAAAAAAGGAGGCAGCACATACGTTTAGCCCCCAGTTGGGTTGGAAGTGGAGGGGCGGTGCCAGGATCTCTGTATGTCTCTTGGTGGTTAGCAGCATAGCTTGCTAGCGTTGCTCCTGAAGAATGCTCCTCTATCCATTCTGAAAGAGTGAAGGGTGCACTTCCTGTTTTTGTGTCTCAAGTCAGTCGCACTTCCTGCCTATTCAAACTAATACTGAGGTGGTGCAACTGACAGCCTTCCAACCTACAATTTTAGGTTGCAAGAATGTTTCACAAATGTTTCTGTTAAGTAACAAAAACTTTAAAATGTAATTTTGAAAGTTCAAGGAACATTGTGTTTCAGACACTCTATTAATGTTATCACTTGGTTATAAGAATGTTATTCAACATTCATCATGTTTAATTCTGTAATGTTGTTTAAACATTCCATTGACCACTTAAGAATGTTTTTGATATATGATATATAAGGTTTTTGATATATGATATATAGGGTTATATAGGTTATAAAAGTTCTACTAACATTATTGTAATAATGTTTTTAGTAACTTTGAGAGACTGTTAGCCAACATTCTGAGAATGCTCCCTGTTACCTGGATTAGAGTCTATGGCCGACAGTGATTAAAGTAGAAGTGCACCCTATGGTGCTCTAACTACATCCAAGTGTAAAACATAGATCTCAAATTGCATACTGTCAGTATTGTATCACAATCAGTGAAACAATATGAGATGCTAAACTTGAGGGAGATGTTATTAGGTAATCAAGAAAGTGATATTCAGCTGAGCTGGCTTGAAACAAGAACAACAACATGCCCCAAGGTGGGCAACCTGCATTTAAGCAAAACTCTCTTGACTGTTTATGGTATGCTGGATTCCTCAACAAGCTTTTAAAATCATAAATGAGCCCATTTATTTTATTAAGACAATGTGATTCCTGAGGTCTTTTTGCAGACAAATTAACAGGGCATACAATTTGTCTTTGTCTTATCACAAATATGAGCATTTTGACCCTTTGAAAACATCCTTTACAAATGGTGTCACCAAGGCAAAGTAACACAAGATAATCAGTTTCTGATCAATAAAATTAAGTCCCATCCTACATATTTCTGAACACTTATTAAATACCTGTTTCAAACTAAACTACATGACATTACCATCTGAAATGGGTTGTGAATGCTGTTTCATGTTAACTTTAATACTGGTTACTACCGGACTCAAATGGAGCCAGTGTTGATTATAACTTTGATGATTTGATGACAACCTGATTTATAACTGTGATCCAGGACCAGGTTTAATTAAAATGACAAACTGCCCCAAAAACGCACATCTTTACTCTTAAAAAAGCACAAAACATGCAGACTTTAGACTTCACTTTTAGATGTTTAAGATGTATTTTTAGAACTAAATGCTACTTATTCATTAAGCAGTGACAATAACAGTGATGAAATAATAAAAAACCTAAGCCATGAAAAGATTAATCATAAAGTGAAATGACTTCCTCATTCCAGAATAACAACACTGAATGACAGACGCACACGATTACACACACGTTACAAGAAGAAAGAAACAAACCTCGGATAAAGCGCTCACCTTCAGTGGGTTGAGACTGCTCCAGCTGTTTCTTTCTCTTAGCTTCCAGAATGGGGTTCTCATACTGAGTCTTTCTGTTAATATGGCTGAGAGGTGGACAGAGAGGGAGAACAAGAGAGAGATATTAAAGATGAGTGAGCAGAGGACACAGCCAATAACAGAAACAGAGGGAGGAACAGGAAATAGGTTGAGAAATAAAGTAAATTAATTCACAAAAATTGCCATGAAATTAGCCATAAACGGTATGGCTGAAAGCCTCTGTGCTTATTTAAAATTCAAAGTTAAAAAACAGATTGAAAAGCCTGTTATTCCCTCTAATCTTATTGCTTAAAAGCTAAATCTATCCTGGGCTTAGATGACTGTGCATGCTTCATAAACACAGAAAATGCCATCCCCACATTTAGCATTAAGTACAGTTATATGTTCATCCACCAGCTGTGATTCAGGCCACAAACGGGCATGTGCGGTAATGAGCCAAAAACCGCTCAAAATATACATAAACATCTCCAAAGACAAAAAAGTGGAATGTTTCCTGCCTCAGAGGTATTGCTTTGAAACAACATCAAAACATATGAGCGCCTTCATATTTATGCACTGTAAACCCAAGGGTCCCTCTGAAGGGGAGGGAAAGAGAGCACAACTTTTCAAAATGGTAGCAGCAACAAAGGGTGTGTACAGGCGAAATGGAAAAGGGCCAATCAGAAGGACGGAGGCTGCCTGTTTGATGTTTTGGGATGATGTCATATACTGAAGTCAGGGGAGTGAAGATGATGAGGAAATGAAAGAGTATTATGGGTAATGATGATGAGTCACTTACTCAACATAATACACTCCATAGACTGGATCATCAATCCTCTCCCAGCCTGTGGGCAGCTCTGGAAAAGGAGCAGAAACACAAGAGATTTGAGAATCATCGTAACTCATTTAACACGTCTTTTATCAACGTCCTTTGTCACTCGACGTCTTGATTTTCTACCAATTAAAACTTCAGACATTTCAAACCAGTCAGCCAGACATTATACATTTATAATGATCATATTGAGAACATTACATAACTATATAACGTAAATTAGATCGTATCTGCATATATTGGATGATCTCTTTCTCAAAGAAATGAAACAGCAATACATTGTGTGTGGAACTCTTTGTTAATTGAGAGATCACATTATAGAGACGGAGTCTATGTTACAGTCTGTCCCCCGAGACACAACTTTCTGACAACTTCTGCCTGTGATGTTTGCATGAAAAACAGGTCTGTTCCCCGACATTTCAGAATCTTTTGACCTGGCAAACAACACAATATGAAACGCTCCAAAATATACAAGGTATTTCAGAAAAAGGTGACAACTGAGATATGGGCTTGATTACAATACTGTTAAGGTGAAAACCACACAAAATGTCTACCCTAGAATAATAGAATCATCATGAAAAGACGACACGGCATTCAACACTGAAATATGCCTTTATGCATATGAAAATATTGTTTCCTTTGCCATGGATACGCCTGTTTAGGCAGAAATGTCTTAGCGCCTGGGACACGGGGTGTGTGTATTAGCATAGTGCCTGGAGCACACAGGAAACTCATCATTATGGCTTCCATAGAGAACACCTCTATATTGTGCCAGTTTTCTAATTGGCCAATGAAAGCAGTGCACATTTATATTTTTTTCTTGCGCAAAGCAAGAACTCATTATCTCTCCCAAGCAGCAATAGCCAGTAAGGCTGACTGTTGTACTGTTCTAATGAACATAGAAATGTCAGACAACACTAATTGCTTACAAATAATGATCTACCGGCAAGCAACACCCTCTCTGCCGGCTCGTACATCTTTCTCAGGTTTAACATTTTTAATCAACAAGTGTTTGTGTTGGTGAAACTCAAGCTGGATTTATGCGAATGTGAAATATCATCAGGTTCACCTTCAGTCCTACAGAGAGCTGAAGATGAAGCAGAAGTGAAAGGGCATGTTTCTGGAAAATCATTCTAATTTCCATGTGCATAAATTACTGAAACCTTTATTCGCATCCTGAAAACATAATTCATACTGTTGTCATGTTGGTATCAGCTTTGGTGCAAAATATGGATTCTGGCAAAGCTTTTGGTACTAGACGATCACAAAGGGATTAAAAAAAGAAGTAATTTCTTAAGCTAGCCTTAAATGTGATGTTCTTTAAAGTTGACGCTGCACTGTTCTTCTAGTCTTTTAGCTATTGATATGAATGAAACCTCAAATCATGCAGCTCAGTGAGGACAGATGCTCTACTGGTATTCTAAGCAAGCCGACAAAAGATTTTCGCCTGGCATGTGATAATGCAATGCAATGCCATAGACTTACACAGAAAAAAAACTTATCCAGGGAGCAGAATATCACAGAGACTACAGACTCAGGTTTTGATCTTGGCTACCACCTAGCAACTATAACGAACACCCTAGCAACCACATCATATAAACAATCTAGCAATAAACCACAACACCTTACAACTGTGGCAGAAAGTTTTACAAGTGCCGTTCTCCAGAAGAAATATGCAAATCTAGCAAAAATATTTTGACTGGAAAAGATAAACCAAGATGGTAGAAAATTGTACCATCATTTGTAGCGACAGCAAACGCTGGACAGTACAGCCCTGCCCCACATCATTATAGGGTCTCAACTGACAAATTGGCTATTAATCTGTTTGTATCCCGTCATCACTCACCACAGGATCAGGTCTCTACCGAGCAACCGGATACTCTGGAACCCACGGCCCCATCCTGCAGTCACGGCGTCTACCTAATGGCTCCGATTTCTTAAATCAATAGCTATTGACCGTGCTCTTCCAATCACAAATGCACAGCTTCTCAGGGCACTGCCCACACCACCTAATCTGTTACTAATGATGAATCAGCCCTTCAATTACAAAGGCACATTGAACAGCAAAGAGAGAGGTCGGCGTGCTGGAATGGGACCCATGTAACGTGCTTTACCGATGACAACGCTGATTAAAGCAACAAATTATTCAATGATTTGACTGTCAGCGTTAGTTCAACATAACAGTCTCAGATTTCTCTGGTCATTTGCATGCATAATGAAAACTAAACCACTCCCAGCTGCCAGAGCCCCCGAGTTAATCTGCGAATGCTTCGGCAGTGAAAATAGTATCGTTAAATATTTGATATCATGCAGTGCGAAAAACAACACAAGATTAATGAGATATGTTCAATGGTCATTCCACACTGAACCCTAAAGGACTCATAAAACAACACAGCACTGGGTGACAGCAGGACAATGCATTGTGGGTAGACATAACCATTTAGTGCTGATATGGAATCAATTTTAAGATCTGTTTTTTGTAATAAGCTCCAGGATTTGGGAAAGAACAGCTGGTCCCAAAGCAGCCAAGCAGGGTCGTTTCTACCCAGACAACATGCAGGTTTTGTGTCTATGCGTTGGGAAAAGGCTTCCCTGTGGAACTGTGGCCTACCTAGCTCATTGTCCAGTTCTTCTGTGTGTACCCCTTCTTCTTGAGAGGAAGCGAAAGGGGAGCAGGTGCGAGCAAAGTGGGGCGAGAGACAGAGGGGAAGGGTGTCAGAGAAGCAGAGAGTTGGTTAGTTGATAAAACAAGCAAAATTACAGTTTAAGCAGATTATAGCCTTAAAACTATGCCACCAAATATCAAACCCTGTGAAAATAAAGCAGCCACTTTAAAAATTAGTGACATTTATTAATAGGGCCTGAAGCTCATAAAAATAAAATCATTTTAATTTTAGTGGAATGGTCAGTAAAAAGAAGTGCTTGGCTTTTAGAACATGCTGATTGTTAACCTTAGGAGGTCATATTAAATTTAGATTAATGGTCTATTCATTTATATACGATTTGCATTTTTAAACCATAAACAAATACATTAGATTTTTGTAATCCATACATTTTCTTTAATCATTCATGATTTATAGAGAAAAATGACCTGGATTGCATTTGTGTTAATACAGAATTATTGTGTGAAATCAGAGCCCTCTTTTTCCTTGTAATCATATTCAATGTAATCATAAAACCGTCCCAGAAATCATTCTGGGCTGCTCCTTGGCACTAGGAGTCACACAGGAAATCAGCATCCCGCATCGGGCAGATTGGGAACAGAGAGAGGCCTGAGGGAATTATTTGTTTGTGTGAGGAGATTCAATATAATCCTGAACCTGCTCACAGTATTATGGCAGCTGCCTTCGTCATTCCGCCACAAACTGAGAACGGCAGCAGCAGCCATGACATCTCAAGAGCGCCATCTACAGGCTATCATAAGATTGTAACGAATGGACTGCTACAGTGAATGAGACTAATTTTCAAGAACAAGTAAATGTATGTGTATCTAGAGCTCTAAAATGGCTTCTATATGTATTTGCAACATAAACATGACTTAGAATTTTTGGGGATTTATGTGTTTAAGTATACATAAAAGCCCAAAACAGTTGCACATAAAGAAGTACCTACACAGTTATGAATGTGTTTAATTAAAAACAGTGCTAAAGGCAGACTTTCACAAAAGCAACACGACCAAAACACAAGCATGTGTCCATACCATCATCTTCACACTCCTCCAGGGGTTTCTGAGGTTTGTCCAGGCATCGGGGGTCTATCCAGGATGTTGTCTTTGTGTTGTGGCTAAAAATAAATTCATAGCACAAATAGTCAAGCATTGTTCTAAAAAGAAGTTGTTCCTGCAGAACAACATCCTGTGTTCTATTTTTCTAGCCCAGCAGGCAGGAAAACGTATACTAAAGATATCACAATGTGTGATATATCCTGTCTTGTTATCTAAAAACCTGCCAGAAGAAAATATATAATATGCCCGTAAGCTATTTCTATTCCTCTCTATGTCTATACATACAAAATCTATGTTTATTACCACTGGAGCATTCTCCGATCAAATAGTGTTGTATAATGACCACCACACTGTATATTGTTGTCCCTGGCAACCAATCTTGCACCCTGTTGGCCAAACACTTCTAGGATTTGTTTAGCTAAAATAAGATCAGCCTGCTAAGCATCCTTCTCAAACAGTGGACAATTTACTGCAATAAGTTGGGCCAGGAACTTTTTTTGTAACTGCAAGCCACCAACACAACAACGTGAGGAACAAAATCACTATGTGGTTTATTTTACAATAATTACTAGCTGTCGTTTACATATCTATACATTTATTCTAATAAAAGTAGAATGAAGGTACGAGTTCCTTACTCTATAAAGTAGACCTCTCCGTTTTCTGTGTAGGCCATCTCCCAGTTATCGGGCAAAGGTCCCAGAGGGTCCTCGTCCGTGGGGTGGCTGGGGTGTGTGTGTGTGTTCTGAGAGCTCTCCGTGGTTGACACCAAGGTGCTGTTGAGCCCGTAGGGTTGAACGTGGTCGCGGGCAAAGGGCCGCACGGAGGGGTGGTCGTCCGGTTCACTCGAGTCTCCTGCATACACACATAAACACAAACTCAGCACACAAACACACAACACTCCACACTTAAAGAGGTGGCAGTCCAATTTAAGGTTTTTGGTACGCACACAAATGAACAAATCTGTGCTGCCACAAATGATTTGTAAAGTGGCACCTGGCTTGCTGCCTTAACTCTGTAGACTGTAGGAAGTTGTGAGTTGGGGGGGTATTAAGTTGAACTTCCTGTAAACTACTGAGTGATCAGACAGCATTCACACTGCATTACATACAAATACACACAGCAACACCTGGCTGTCTGACACATTCCCACCTACAGCACATAATACAATCACCAACATCCCCTCAAAAGAATGAGAGTGTAAACAGTGAAACACTTAACCTACTTTGAGGGGTGAGGAATCTAAGCAAATTGACTCTCAACGACATTGCACGGCCCGCCTGCCTGAAGTAGATGTTTTTAAATCAAACCACTTTGCCAAATGAAGTGAGTGTGAACTGGTGTGAATAAGGCCGCTTATTGCCTATTTTGCATCAGGAGCCCTACAATTAACTTGGATGCTGAACATGGCATGCAATTTACAAATATTTTAATTCACAGATTACACAACCAAATATACTCTTAAAATAAAATGTGAGATTACAGCCCAGTACACATCAGAAAACCATATCAAGCGTATATAATTGTAAAGTGTGACTGAGTATAATTTCTAAACAGGGAATCAGCTTGGCCGGCTTGTGCAGGTACTCACCAACAACTTGCTTTTGAAGATAGAGTCACACTTTAAACCAACCAGATTTTTAGCTGAGTATTTATGTTTACATCTGTTATTAAGATCCGTTCAGGGTGATCTGATCACAAGTGGTCAGTCATGATTCATTGCAGGTTACACTTTCTAGAAACTGGCATCTTTCATTCTCCTGCGACCACTTGTAATCAGATTTCAAGGGAAAACATTCTGATTTTGTGACTACAGTGTGTTGATAAACACAAATCCAAATGTGATATTTCAAACAGAATTCTGTTTTAGCTCCTTTTTAAATGTTTTGATTGGACTGTTATTTTCTGTTAAACAGCGTAACGGGCCAAGTTTAAACCCTCGCTTTAGCGCTGTGTTTATGTAAGCGATGTTTTGTGTAGTCTGCTTCCCATCAGGATGGATTTGCATTTACAATATAAAGGCAATGTCCTGTTTTCAACTGTGATGTTATTTCAGAGATAACATCACAAAACGCTTTGGACCCCATTTATACCTACACAATGTCCATGCTGCTCATTTACACTTGGATCACCTGAAACTGATCTTTATATCAGTTTTTAAAAGGGTCTCAGAAGAACCTGCAAAGCAATCCTAGCAATGCTCTGATACAGTGTGTAAAAATCTGATTGATCAATAAATAAAGAGAGAATCCATCTTGGTGCTTTGCAACACAACAAACACAACCCTCTGCAACAGCCAGATGGCGCTATCGTCCCCCTCATCGTTTCGTAATGGCGAAGGACACAGAAAGCACACAAAGAAGCACAGCTCGTCTCTTCTCCCATGTGCTAGACACAAACACAAACAAACATGAACAACAGTCACCCAACCACTGCTGACCTGTGAAGCTACTGTTCATTTCAGGAACCTCATCATCATCCTCAGTTTCTGTAGGCACTATTCCAGCATTTTGCATCTCATTGTAGGACTTGGTGCGGCGTGGGGTCGACTGCTGGGAACCAGGAAGGCTGTCTTGCAGAGCATCGCCAGAAATCACTTTCCCACTAGGGGGCTGGCTGGGCGGCTTGGGTGTTCCATAATAGTTACCTAGGCAACAAGAGGATATTACCAGCATTTAGAACAGGGCGTTAAAGAATGACAGTGAAGTTGATATGATTTGTATTTTTTGGTAGATTCTGATGTTGTATTATAAAGGCAGATAATAGTATCAGCATGTCTGAGTGTGTTTATTATGGGGCACCGAGCATTCGAATCGAACAGAGCTGTCTGTCTGAAAGGAAAGCACTTGACATCATTAAATCGGAGTAATACAATCAGAGTTCAGCCATGACAGGCCCAGTGCACAACCTTAATATCAATTAAGACATTCATTTCGGTAACTCACAAAAGCAGCACTGAGTAGAAAAGGCTGATTGAATATTTTAACCATTATGCCTTTTGTGTTCTGTTTCATAAGTATTTCGTGTTTAATAGAGCGTGTGCACTCATTCTAACAATGAATTCAACACACATATTGACCACATACAGTTGTCACACCGCTTCTGAGTGCTTAATCCCATTCCATACACACAGAGTTTGAAACAGAATTCACTCCTATACATTCATTTGGTCACAGAAACTGAAGTACTCATCCACAAATGTGGACTGTCTTTCAGTTGCTCCTGTAAGCACTGTGGTTTAGGGGGAAACCCACGTGTTGTGGTTCAGTGACAACAGCTAAATGTGCAGAAACAGAACATGGTGCCTCTGTCAATGGTGGTTTACACAAATTGCAGAGCAATAATATGTCTCTGGCCGCGAATGTTTTCTTTGGGTTAAACTAGTGGCATCCATATTTCATTTACAGCGGCAGACACAAACGTCAACAATTGCAATTTCGGGAGTGACTCCAGTATAAACATGCAACCATATTTTAGGGGATTTACTCCATCATGTAAATGTGGTTGGTACTCACAAAACTTTGTAGTGTGTTTAAGCTAAATAACAAGGAAGTTGTAAAACAATTGAATCAGAAATGAGAAGTACGTGGACATTGGCTGAGGAATAGCTGACTTTTAAAACTCATACTGGATGTTAAGCTTCTACTCAGCTGCAGTGATACCGTCTCAGAGGTGTATATAATAGTGTTAATATGATCACTTCATGGTCTAGATCAACCAAGACCACATTTTTCATTCATCAATGCACAGCTGAAGTGATTTATCTTAAAAAAGCAATGTTTTGATTAAAAATAAACCTAACCAATCATAAAAGTAACAAAGCAAACCACAAGCTATACAACTCTTTCCTGTAAAAGATAAATATAACTGTTTTTCTAAGAAGAAAGCGTTACAGTTTGATGTTTTTTTTCCACGAGAAGGAAAACGCATCCCACAATGCATTGCTAAAGATAGACTGCACACCTTTTGACCACTCTGACTTTGAATCCATTTCTAGCGATTGCACTCATAAAGAGCAACTTCTAACTAATGAAACATTTTAGAGCTGAGCAGAGCATGACCAGAACGTTTCATATTCATTCAACGTTTCCATGACGTCACGTCTCTTCTATAACACTGTATATAAAGGATAAACAAAAGCATGTGTGTTTATACATCATTATAGCTCGTCGTTTACCTTCGTAAGATCCGATCTCCAGCAGCGTCCCGCTCTGTTCAAGCTTCAGAAAATCCTCAACGGACAAAAAATTATAATCTACTCCTGGCACCTCACCGTCACGAGGGGCGCGGGTCGTACCTGTGACAAACAGAGAAAGGAGACATAAAATATCTGCAATGTTAAACTGTTAATTTATGCTTAAAACCACATATACACCACGTCTACGATTACCACCTACACCAGAGCCAATAACAAGCACACGCTAGTCTCCAGACTCCTGGAAGGAAGGAATCGGGTGTGAAATCAGTGTGAGAGCTTTTCACGTGAAGCTTCGCAAGTGAAGATGTCGTAACACCTGTTTGACGATAACTGGTCGTCGGAGAGCAGTAAGCCACCCTCACCCCAAACGCCATTGTACTTCACAAACTAAATGTCAGATTAACAAAAGCACAAATCTTCACATTTCCTAACATCCCCCTCTGCTGCATCTCGTCTTTCTCCCCACGTGACACTTATTTGGATTAATTGATCCAAAACATGTTTATTAGACACCCTGATCGATCACAATGTCTTCCCACATACATGACGCTTGCACTGACATGAAGTGTATTGTTGTCATGCTTGTAATCAATACCTCAGCTGTCATGATTAGATTTAATCATGGAATCAAGATTAGGTGTAGCTTTATTGTCACCACACAGAGTACAAGCACAGAGCCACACTGAATTTCTGGCATTCAAAATCTAATTAGCCTTGAAATAAACAAAATCTCTGAGGATTCTGGGAAACAAAAATTCTGCTCTACTTATATGCCATTAAACAAATAAGGAAATTTAAAATGTTCAATTCTTTGAACAAAATGTCAGATTTCTCTGCTTCCATTGAGGCACACTAGATGATCTTTAGAACCTTCTCAAAGCATAACCGGAATGAATCTTCAGGTTCTGAACAAACTTCTGAAATTCTGACTTCTAAAATTCATACAAAATAAACAAGCAACTGGCAAATAAAGTGTATTGTTTTTAATGTTGACACTTAGACCTTTAATGCATTAATGACACAGCCACAATTATTCAGAGTGAGAGTTTTGGGTCTTCAGTTGATCCAGCTAATTGCAACGCTGAGGGTTGAGACAGTGAGCCAGCAGTTCTTGTGTGTCTCACACACTCGTCCTGCTGTGTGCTGTATCTCCACATCACTTGACGGACTTGATGAATAGCTGATATAAATAGAACCCTGCGATGGGAGATGCTCTTTGGCAGCCATCTTAGTGACACTGGTGATAAATCACAGACGTGATGATAAACTCCGTTTTCATAATAATCGTACAATGTAATATTATCTTTGGTTAACAGGGTCCCTCTGCAGAAAGCAGTGTAGAACACAAGTCCTCAAATGAATGCTGTGCAAAGACGATTTATGTGTGTGTGTCACTTTAAATAGACTATCCGTTTAATTTTGGGCGTTGCTTCCTGATGTATTTCTTTGTAAACATCTGTGAAATGTGTTCTGGATTTTGGATCACAAAAATACTGTGAAATGGAACACTTAATTAATTAATTAATTAAAGCTAAACGAAATGTTTCTCAATAAACAGAATCTAGAATCAGCTTAAAACGTGGATCATTTAAATGCTCCTGGTAAAAAAAAGTGTCCAGGTGAGGCGAGCTCTCTGGTCTGGATCTTATGCTTTCAAGGCTAGCTTACTATTGCTTTTCTTTTAGAAAAACTATATATCCAGCGATGAGTATATTGATAAAGACTGATTTTGTAGCTCCAGTTCTGCTCACATGTACAATAAATGAATGAAAGCAAACACATTGATGCATATCCATACACTCACTAACACATGCAAATGTCAGTATAGCATGTAGAGAAAATAATCCTCCATTTGCCACAAATATATAAATAGCATTGACTTGCACACGATGACATATTTTCTTCTGTTGCTATGGACAACCCTCGCAGGATAGAATTACCCACAGCCTCATAACTGAGAGGGGTTCAAACCATTTTCACATCACACATTATGGCACACAAAAATACCAACAACAAAGACTGTGTGCAAACACAGCTTGCAATCCAGCATCAGTTTTTCCAGTTCAAGGGAAAAAAGGCAATTCAGATATATAAGGACTGTACTAATCCTCTTCATTTATCACGTGATCCTGCCATCTGGCTGCAGACTCAAAAATCCTATAGGCAGGAGAAATGTATACAAGAATCATGTATTCCAGTGGCAGTGATTGCTTTAGAACGTACTATTTGTAAATAGGCAGAAATTGTTTTAAAATAATTGTCTTATGAATTCATATGATGTACTGGTTTGTCTGTCACCTTTTTAATGCCAGTGTCAATGGCAAATGTCCATTCCATGGCAAACTAAATAGCTAATAAAAATTAAGCAAACAAACAACTGCCAAGGAAAACAACGAGAGCAACATAACCTCATAATGAGGTAAAATAATACCAAGTCCCTCATTACGGGGCCCATTTAAACCAGCTTCCGATGAAAGCAAAGCAATTTAAGCCCACTGAAACAAACAGAACCCTCTTACCCACATCTAGAGGATTTCTAGCACACGTCACATGATTGTGGAGACAACAGTCACATGCTGAATTCTGCCTCGCTCTGTCACCAAGAAGTGTAGAGTGCAAAGTCTCTCGGTCATATCCTGTACATCTCTTCAAATTCCATTCGCTGCACTGAATAAATATCAGTGCTTCTCGTGTGTACATATATACACATAAATCTGTGACCTGGAGATGCCTCAGACTGAGGAGACAATAGGATGTTTATTTAAACAAGCCAATTGAATAATTCGGTTAGAGCCAGAAGTGTGGTGATGCCTACAAAGCCACTTTCACAAGTTATACAACAAGGAGATGTATTATTCCATAACCGATTTTGTGACAAACCAAATAATTAGGTAAATTAGGTCATTAATGCTGATGAATTGCTTATTTTCTGATAAGTATAATATTTCCCAAATGATTAGACATATTTTAAGCTTAATAAAGGTCAAATCAATGAAAACAGCTAAATAAACAGACATGAACTTTGCCATAGAACACATCACAAAATGTTGCCCTAATTGAAATTCAGTTCACTTTCCGAACTGAATTCAAATTCCTGGTGTGAACAGGACAAGAGTAAAGTGAGTAGTTAATAATGTATACCCATCTCCACAGCAATTTTAACCAAAGAAGTCAATCTGTTTTGATGCTATTAATATTATACTCAACCGCTGAAAGACCATTGGGTCTATGAGTGCTAAACAAAGCTAAGGTGAGAAGCGATGACAAACATCACAATCCACAGCTGATGGTTCCTGGCCTACAAACACTCATCAGTTATGGGTCAATAGCCACGAACAGAAGGGGTTATTGTTGCCAAATGCCATGATCCAGGCCCCAAAAAAGAAACAATTACCTAATGGGGGTTTACAACCCTCTGCTAAATGATAACCCCCTCACCGACACACACACACAACATGCATCACAGGCTGTAGTTGTTTCTACACTGGCCGGTTGTTGTATTTCTCAGCAGTAAAGCAAATGTGCATGTGAGACTGGAGATCATCGTCTCTCTGGAAAAGAACAGCGGTGCTTCACTATGAATCAACATCAGCAGCTTCCACGACGCAGCCTGGGAACACAAAGAAACGTGCACGCGCACACACTCTCAACCATCACCTCAAATCTGTGCACAATAAAGTGACTGTGTTGGCGTATTTCGCATGATGTGGACAGTGTTTTCTACCTTCTCCTTCCCAGGAGGGCAGATTTAGAGACGCATCAGGAACATGAGAGGAACAGCTGCTTTTCTACATCACATTTTGCCACAAGCTTTTCTTGAAGATGTGATGGAAAAGCATCTTGTCATCGACATAATTTCACAGGAAATGGAATTGTGCTTGCTCGTTTAAAATGAACAAGCTTGCTATTCTGTGGAAATGCTAACCTTCACGACACAAAGCCACTCCCTGCCCACCCAGAGCATTTATAGAAAATAAAATAATCAAACACAGGGCCAAAAATATAAACGCAATAATGGACCAAAGTCCAACACACATAAAAGAGAGACAAGTGAGTTGAGATTCTCACTCCTAATTAACATGACCACACATTAGCAGCTATTTAGTATTCAGCAGTTTGTTCCATGCTATGAACAACGCTGTGTGAACTAAAGAGGAAGCTTTAAGAAGCAAAGAGGATAGCCAATAATAACAGAGAAATTCTCAAAGGTATCAAAACATACAAATGAAGGCTATAAAAATGTATAATGTGTGAAATTAACGACATTCCTCATTCTCTTCCTCTTTCTGGCTGATTCTCAGTGAAGAGAAAGTCAATCTCCTCTTGTTATAGGTGTAGCTGTGGTCTGGCAGCTCGGTCAGGCAATAATTCCTTTTAGACTGAATGTAGCTAAAACCCGGCTGAGCTGTTGACTCAGCTTATGACTGATTCTGGATCTGTCTGTCATATTGAATAATATTTTTTTTGCGCTTCCTCTGATCTAGTGTCAGTCTGGCCTCAGAACATAAAGGAAACTGGGTAAACACTGCTACCTGTCTGTCTGCAGAGGTGATTTAAAGAGTGGGTATCTTTCTGAACGTAAAATTAAAATTTTAAGTGTACATCCCAAAAAAATAAAAGTACTCCTTTTAAGCAACAGACTCTGTGAACTGAATTGAAATGAGTGCAGTGATTTGGCAGAGAAAGAACCTCATTTATTGTTAATGAAACACTGGTCCCTATTTCGAGGCATTTATCCACAAGCATCTGAAACAACCTGAAGTTTAAAACTTCTAAGCACCAAAAAAAGTGACAAAATCACTAAAAAGGGCAGTATCACAATTTAATATCCGAGCAAGATGTGCGTTTTATTTTCCACAAAATGGAACCTGATGTCTCTGCACGTCTCCTTGTGTGACATAAATATGAGCTGTGGGGAAAAATAGCCTCATTGTGAAGTGCAAGGCCAGCAAGAAACCTGAAAGCACCAAAGACCGACATATTTAACACATTCCAAAATACATCAGAGGAAACAATGCCATGTGCAACATCCAGCGCACGAACAGGCTCTAAAAATAGTGGCGTGTGATAAATCTGTTTATTGTTGCGGCTGAGAATCCAGGAGCATCGCAGCACAGAGAGTGTTGTGTTCCTGACACCACCACTTCACATTTCTAATATGACCTACATTCGAACTTCGTCACACGGATGGCGGTGAGTTCTTGGCTGACTTTCCTAAGCTTTGTAAGACTTACTTTACATGTAAGCCTTGAAAAGAGCAATAAAGAAGTGCTGGTTTAATTCACGATGCGCAGAATCTTGCTTCCAATGTTCTTGTCAGTATTAAATGAATAGCTCACCCAAAAAATGAAAATTCTGTCATTGTTCTCTCAGCCTCAATATCCAGTTAAAAACACTCACAGCTAGTACAACCATTTTGTGTTTTTGTACATGAATAAGCAATTTGTCAGTAACCTTAATAAACTCCTAATGCGCATGAGTCACCATATAGTCACACTTTCTGTTACTATATTGGATGCTTAAATTGCAGTATTAGGTCACTGCGCTCTACAAGTTGATTACCTTATAGAGCTTCAAGTAACACAGACTCTCTGCCCCTTTGCCTTTGAGAATTACAGCAACATTATATGCAACTAAATAAGATGTTCTCTGATGTTTTGGATGTTCAGATATAGCCATCGAGTCTGCTTGCATCCGAATCGAATAGACAATTAATCTCTCTACAAGGTTTCAAATAGAGCACTACATTACATTAGTTGACCATATAAACAATTTATAGTCGTAATGTTTGAAACATTGCCTCTTAAACACAAAGGCAACAAAAACAAACACTCAACACTACTTATCAAGTACACTAACTATTTAAACCTGAAACAACAAACTGAATGCTTGTGAAATGCTGTAGTTCCTTATGCTGTGTACCATAAGGCCTGAATTTTCTAATATTATAATAATGCAATACAATTATGAACCATAAAGAGCTTTGAAGAGGGGGAACACTAAGTTCAATTCTTTTTGCCATCCTAAACTGATTCAAAAATAAATTCTTCAAGCTTCACTGACCCACATGTTAAAGAAGAGTCTTTGTCACTCAGATTAGCCACTGTACATGTTGACCAATAAAATATGAGAAACAAGTAACTGGTGTTTCTTAAACTGGTCATCAACTGCACAGATGAGGAGAAATGGAGGCCTCAATAAAAGATAGAGGTGAAGCAGAGAAGGACAGAGGCTGAGGAGCAACACAAACTCATTGATGATCAATCTAATGGAATGACAAAACACAAACCCACATCCAATCAAAAGGTTGGCAGCTTTGAATGATGTAGCTGGATGTTGGCTTTGAATACTGTAGCAAAGCTCTGAAACCGCTGGCCTCTGAGCCAACTTAATGCTTTGTATGTGTGGATGCGCATACTAATCCCTTATTGGCGAAAAATCACAGTCACACAGAGGACAAAAATAGTACGCTTGTCCTGCATGATTCAGCTCTTACAGATAATACGTGCTAAAATTAGCATGTATGCATATTCAAATCCTTAAAGGTCACTCATAGGTTTGCTAAACAGTGACACTAGCATCACCTTTGTGATTAAATTACCTAGAAAAATGAAAAAAGAGAGCATTCTATTTATTCTTATGGCTAATTAAGACTAATCCAACACGCATCCCAAAAAAATATTCACAAGTCATCAACAACCTAACGATTAATCTACTGTAACAATTACATGTCAATGTTATTATGCAAACCTCACAAGTACAACCAGGTGCTGATGTTCCAACAAAATCACATTTACAGTCCAAACACCAGACGACAAAAAGCTTTACTCGATTCTTTGGTTTCACTCCTCACAGCCACAACAACACAAATGTTACCTGGCGTTGTGAAATCGGACATGGCAACACAATTGTCCAGTTCTAAGATGGAAAGGGGAGGTGTTGCATTCCTGGAGAGCAATACTGCAGTAACTGGAGAGGCAATCAATCAGACGCAATGCTTTAAGTGACTATGAGTTTCACCGCTGTGATTCAGTTAGCGGTGGAGTAGGCTGTTGTTAACGACTCATTATCATCACCATCATTCTTATAATAGTCAAGACTTTTACTATACAGAGTTAAGAAGTTTGTGCACCTCTGATGTTATTCATGTGCCGGCGATTTATGACTTGAGGTGATGAATAAAAGCACAATTGGAATATTTATCTTAAAAATAAGTACGTTAGCGGGGTTAGCTTGAAATGTTACATCTTTGGTAAATGCAGAAGTAATTTCATGCACTTTCAGATACCCTCCCTGTTAAATACATTGAAAACTAATTGAAAAATGCTCTGGTAGAGCGAGATGTGTTTGTTCTGAGCTGGAACGGTTATCTGCATGGCTTGATTAAATTTTTCATGAGCCTGACCCAGTGAGTAATACAGGCTGCTTGCTCTCTCTCTCTCTCTCTCCCACCCCCACTTCTTCCTCTTTTCAACACTCTCTCCTTTTCTCCTTCTCTGCCTTTGCCTCTCTCTGTAATTTATCAATTTAAAAAGGACGTAAATGGAAAAATGAAGAAAGCTGCTCAAATGAGATGCAAAACATAAAGTCCACTTGCCTTTTTCTTTTTGCAATTTTACCAGACTTGCATAACCTGAAGCACTAAAAACTAGACAAAAGACCCAAAAGAGTGCCATTTTATTTCCTGTGGTGTATTTCCTGTTCAAACAGGAAGTTAGAGTATAACATGTTAAAGGGGTCATCCTTTTTTTATAGACAATAGCTTTAAGTTTACATCACAGACATGAATCACCCCAAATATCACAGCTTGTGACTACATACACCTCTGCCATAAAGTTCATCCAGTACAAACTGCTTCAGATTTTCTTTGCAGAATGGTCAGCCCAAACCAAAATGAAGCACCTAATCTCATTGGCCAGTCATGGGGCTCTGTGTTCTGTCCTTCAAAACTTTACAGTGTACTTTGTAACAATCATGTGTCATGGGTCATGGGCCATCCACACATGTTCTTGCATCTGGATGCATTAGCATTTACACTGCAAGTGTACTTGTGATCAGATCACCCAAGACGGCTGCTAATACAGTGCAAACTGTACTCAAAATAATAACAAGCAATGCAATACGCCAAAGACCTAGTTTACATAAACACTAACTATCACATGAATAAAGCCCTGGTTACAAATACTTGTCCAGAAAACAAGAAAAAAAAGACAGTATAAAATAATGTGCACTTAATATACACAATATAATCTGCAACACCTCCTTATTATTAATGAATTAATATGGTTGTTAATATGGTTGCAAACACACTGGAAAGAAAGAATATAGATTCACGCTGCATAAACAAGGTCTGCATGATGCATTTTGTTTTTCAAGGCTGCAGTTTCCCAGAATCTTGAAACCATACGCAAGGCTACAAATACCTCACCTGTAAAACAGTGTACATTAATAACTCTGTGAGTTACCATAAAATGAGGACGTACGCTTGATGTTCTGAATTACTCTATCAACCAAGCTCTCTAAATGTTGACTATCCTGACTGATATACGAACTAAAGGAAAGAATTTTACTGCACACGAAGGAAAAGGCACTGAAACATCTATGGTTTATCAGGAGCATTAATCAAAAGGCAAAGCGCCAATAAATGGCCCGTCCAGGCTGGAGGCGACCTCAGCAGAGGGTTCGAAAGGATAGAAGACATTGACAGTCCTGTCACAGCAGAGGCGTTTGAGGGCATCTTCTCTCTTTTTTGTTTGACTGCTGCTTGACACATTAGTACAGATTTATCAAAACATGCAGAATAGCACAATTGTTTGCACTGCTAATGCGGATAATATGTTAGAATTGCAGTGCCCTGACTGATCGCAGGAAAATAGTTTAACAGTAACTAAAGCTTTGGTAGTTGTCTATTACAGTAAGGTACAGTATTATACAATATGCGATGCATACTGTGATTTTACCAGGCATATAGGGGTATTTCTAGGCACAACATTAAACAACCCTGACCATGGTCGCTATAATGCATGGCCTCAAGAAGCTTGTTGTTTTTATAAAACAGTAGCAACATTTTATTTAAAGCCAAACTCATCTAAAAAAAACAATACTGTTGCCAAGTAATATAGTCTGTTAGTCTTCCTGTAGGACATTTGCATATCTACTTTCATTGAGAATGTGTGGTCCTGGATGTGCATATGTCAGCATTTTCTAACCGTTTTAAAATTCAGCCTAATTCAATCCAGCCAGCCAATAAAACCAATATTATTACATAGCTCACTAGAATACTTGATTCTTATTGGTCGACCGCAGTGTTCTGTGGTCAAATATTTCTGTATAACCACTACACTATAAATTGGTAACCAATCTCCTAGACTTTGCTTTCTTTCTCACATATCACTCCGCACTCTATCTTCTCCCATTGCATTTTGCAAAAACAATCAGCTGACTTTACATTATTCCCTTACGAAGCTTGTGCTCCATCTGCCCATTGGCTGGCACATTTCTTTGACCATTATGCATCATGTACGATATATATTATTTGTGTAACCCCACTACAATAATACAGCATTTTTTAATGACAATAGGGCTGTCATAATCAATTCTGAAACGATTCACTACAGAAAGCAGAAGGTTTGAGAGAGCAAGAGAGAGGGAGACTTGGCACTTCATGTTCTCCATGTTTGGGATTTGGGAACTGGAATTACACTGGGAAAGGAAAGACATGTAGTCAGGAATGGCTCAGGGATGTGCGCCCATGTTGATGTTGACAGCAAGCCCTTCCGGCTCAGCGGGAGTGGGAACCATCTGTCCCAGCAAAGGGTTAATCCACAACACAAATCCCTGATTCTAGCATTTTCCAGCCCACATATACCCATTAGCAAAATGAAGTTGGTTTCTGTAGGCTTTTCCCCCCAAAAGACCCCTAGTTTCAAATCCATTTCAAAACAGATCTCAAAACAAACACATACACACGCTCCTGTTATTGCCCCTGCGAAATCATTCTGCGCCTAAAACAGCAATCAATGTTTTCATGAACTTCACCCAATCACACCCGAGTGTTCCAGGCCTGTGTCCAGCTTTATTTTCACATCATTTTAACCAGCTGGGTCTCAGATCTTCATTCTAAAACATCTAGAGATACACACGAGCAGGGTTCAAATGTAACACATTACAAATGTTCAAATGAGAGTAAAAACACTGGTGAATACATAAATCAGCTTACCAGTAACATTAAAATTCAAACATTCAAATCAAATTGTATAATACAGAAAAGATTACAATAATCATACACAATGTGCAAGAAGACACACAAACTGTCAATGAGACAGTAAGGCACATGAGACACAAAAATGGCTCTTTTAGCAAAATAATTTATTGTCATAGGGAATAGTCCAAACAAAGATCTTTGTTATAATAATGCAAAACCCAATGTAACGGCTCGTTAGAAATATTTATATATAATATATTTACCCCTTTCACCCACTATTGGCAGGTGTGGCTGAAGTTTATTTTGCCTCTGTAAATGAGCACAAGAGTCATCAAACCCTGGCCTGTCAGTTACCAGGCATAGATTAAAAACTCATTTACCCAGCATCCCTTTAGTACAACTACTGAGATACACAGATCCTCTTTCATCCCTTTAAATACATTCATCATTTTTAAGCACGGACTACATGAGAAAGACAGAGACGGTATGTGCCAAAGAAAGAGCATCTTAAAGATCTAAACGCAGCCATTCAGAGACAGCTAAAGCTGAGAGAGAGACATGGAGCTGATGTAGAGCCACATCCAGTGGGATAGGGAGGTGAGGTGGAGGAGGGGTTGGAAAAAGACAGAGCCGACATCCTCTGAAACGCCTGCCACACCGTTCAACTCCAAATATAATGGCCTCCAACACGTCAAGTGACCAGTTTAATTCAACCTCCACAGCAAAATGCCCCTCGTTCCGCCAGACGAGCACGTAGACGCTCCAGTGGCTAACACTCAATGTGACATCCTCTCTCCTGCACCATTCCACCATCCCCTACAAATCACATCTCTCAACACCAGTTTGCATTGGTCACATATTACGATGCATTCCCTGCATTGCTGCTTTCTTTCTCAGCGATGTCTTCTCATCTTTCTGTCACTCGTTTTCATCCCTCGTTCCCCACCCCCACCCCCAGACCCCGGAAGCCAAGGAGTCTAAGAGCAATCAAGAAAAACATCACATTTACCTTAGCTGCGTGCTACGTAGCGGCTATCTCCTCTGCAGGCAGTCCAGTGGAGATCTTGCAGAAACAGACAAAAACAGCGGAAATCCACATGAATTTCTTTTCATGTGGGCATCAGACGTTTGTATCTTAGCAAACGCTGCCCAGTCTGTCGAACACCTCACCTCTCTCTTTCTCTGTCTCTCTCTCTCTCTCTCTCTCTCTCTGTAAAGCAGTCGTTCAGCTCAACGTTGAAGCTCAGCCAATGTGAGGGGCTCGCACACCAAACACCATCTGAGCTGCACGTCTTCAGACTCGCACTCATCCACCTCCGCCCGCCCACCTCTCTCTCTCCCTCAATACACCCTCCTCTCTCCACCACATCCCCCCACCTCTCTTTCAAACACACACTAGCAGACAGCTACACACATGACTCCCCCCGCAAACAAGACGTTACACACTCGCTCTGTCTTGCTTGCACAAGAACATACACAAATACTACATGACTAAGGCAATCAAACGGTGGTCTTGGGTGGGGATTAGAGACTGAATGAGATTTAGTAGATAAAAATCGGGCTGGTCAGGCCAGCCATGTGCATGCTCACAATACTATTGTTCAATACAAACAGTGCACTGGGGCATAGGACAGGGGTAGGGGAAGAGGGCTTCTGTGTGTGAGAGACCATATTTGGACAGGCTATGTCATTTCTTCTAAAACTACGAGGTGACAACAGAAATTTAGCCAATCATGAATAACAGTAGGGTTGTACATACGTCTGTAACTAGTAAGACCAAAAAAAATTGACTGACTTTACTTTCCCTAAGTCTCCAGACATATTGTGCACATTTCATTATCCACATTATTCTAAAAAAACGTTTGATCTCAATACTATTTAGGAAAATGTAGAAACATGTTTTACTTCTGAAACTGCTCTTCTGTTCTTAGTATGTAGCCAATACCACGTGGGTGTATTGTTACCAATAACATCACAACCAATTGACCCCTTGAGTTCCACTGCCAATCAAATGCCTACATTACTTTCCAATGAATATCCTACATTAAGTCCTTCTGTTACAAAAATGCTTCATTACTGTTCAAAGGATTGTTAACCCTAAAATAAATAGTTTTCCATCATTTACTCCCCTCATGTCATTCCAAGCATATATGTCTTTTTTTCTGTAAAACAACGAAGATGATATTTTGAGAAATGTCTCAGTGGTTTTGTGTCCATACAACAGAAGGTGCCACTGTTGTTTGATTACCAGCATACTTCAAAATATCTTAATTGTGTTCCTCAGAAGCAAAAAGTCATACAGGTTTGGAATGACATAAGGGTGAGTCAATGATGGAGGAATTTCCATTTTTAGTCAACTATTCCTTTAAGTTCAATGCATTGGAAAAGCAACTATACATCATCTTTAACCAAGTATGCTAATTATGATTTTAACACATACTTTCGTCATCAGCCTGGACCAATATTCACATAATTTTCTTCATCTTTATGCTTAAAAATGTGCGTGAGAACCTGAAATTAAATCCAACAAAAATCATTTGCTTTTGAAAGGCCTTTTGACCACTAATAGGCACTCAACGAAATTACCTCCCTCATCCATCAAGCCAGTCCCATACTTCTCAATCTCTCTCCTCCTCCTCTCAAACTCCCTGTCTTGCCCTCAGAGTTGAATGATTACAGAGGCAAAACGACAAACACTCATCTCCATATGAAACCCTGAAGAAATAGGCCAGAGGTAATGACAGGAGCACAGAGCATCTGTGCAGCCTGTGTACGAGCTTCTATTTCTGGGTGGAGCTCAGCGTGAATCATCTTCTCAGTCCCGTGGAGCTCTGATTTGGATTTAAAGCTCACCTGGGGAAGAAGTTCTTCTAAATAACAACATAGTTCGCCTGCTGAACGACAGCAGAATCACTCTGTGGTAGAACTTGGACATAGATGAAGTACTGGAGTACTTTTCGCTTAGAAACCTTGGATATAACTAATGCAGAAATGAATTATGTTTCACAAAAATTAAAGAATGTGTAAATATTATTCCATGCAGAAGAGGGACAACTAGGTACTAGTTAGAAGGTACTTCTCTATTCCTAAAGTCTGGGCCCTAACCACCACAGACAGTGACGATGAGACTAAACTTAAACCAAGATGGGTTTTTCATATGTGGTTAGATCTTGCACAGAGTAATCCTAAACTCTGGTTCAGGGAAACTGGTCTGAGATCAGCATGAAGGTCACAACTAGTGTTTCTTGCTTTGAAGGATGGGATGAATGGTATTTGAAGAGACATTCTTTATCTTTTGTTCCCTAAACTTCTTTTTAATTCCGCCCATCCACAGTAAAGCCCCCTGGACAGACCTGATGCTGGTCTCTGGTTTGTCCACTCTCACGGTGATCAACACTGACTAAGGGAGTTTTTGACATGCAAATGAATTCACAAAATGCTTTCGAATTTAGAATGTCAAGTGCTGGGAGTGAATGGGTTTTTCGGCCCAAGAACAGCCAAATGTGCTGGAGCCAACTCGCAAGACTCATTAACGCGGAACACCACGTTAGCCAAAAGAAACGTGGAGCGGGTTTCAAATTCAGAACATGCCCAGATTTAGTTTAATTTCTCTATATGCCGCCCACATTTGCTTGCTCAGTGATATCCAGCTTGATCTGACATTTCAAAATGGAGCCTAGAATCGCAACAAACCCAAACTCAGAGAAATCTGTTTTTGCTGTTTCCCTCCAAAATTTGGGATGGAAATCTAAAGCATTTTAAAAGAAAATCACACCGTATTGCTCAAAAATTATACCGTTAAGATTCAAGACAGAAGAAATCTGCGCGAGACAATGCTAAAAAACATGTGAATGTTCGCCCTTCCTGTTGAGAACCCTTGGCGCCCTGCAGGTATTATCTCTCTTCTGTCTGCTAATCGCAGCCGACTAGCGACCGGGGCGCTCTTTAGATCTACGCTGTCTCCGAGCCTGCGGTTGAACTGTGTTACTCATTGGCAGACAGACTAGCACACATGCTAAATGCTAATTAGCAAGCTCCCACAGACTGCATGGTTTGACTCAGAATGTGGGGAGCCTTAAGTTACCAAAATTTGTTAAATTGTGTCAGGTACATTTCTAGCTACATTTCTCAGCTTGCTATTTTTGGTTAAAAACAAAATATTTGTCATAGTATTATTGACAGCTGCAGGTCCTGTGGCACAAATACACAGTTTCACATGCAAAGATCTACCTAGCAACAATGTTTGTGATGCCCAACATAAGACGACACCATATGACTGGGCAGTAACCTGTCTGAGACAGCATCCACAGCACGCTCTGTGGTGCGAGTGGCAGAGACAAATTGAATTTCTCTGAGCTGGCTTGATGCTAGGAGATTTTGTTCAGGTGGCGAGTTGATTATTGTTCATTACATCAAGGGTGATGGCCCTTCAGTGCACCGTACACCCTCTGCCACATAATCATTCCATCACACACACACACACACATTCTTACACACACACACTTGTCAAAGAAAAATGAGATCTGTGCCCCAAAGGGGCTCCAGACAATGGCTTGAAAATAAATCACATTGATGAGAAAGTTCTACAACCAGGAGCCATCTGTCCCTGCGAATGAGATGCGTTTGAAAGATTTGATCTTAGCATTTCCCCCCCCATATTCTTTCCCCTGACTCAACCCCACCTCCAATCCAACCCTTTAGCCTATATATGAGCCATTCCCTACATGCACCAAACCCCACACATCATACATAACCTCCTAATCCCTTCCCAGCATCACAGGATGAACCACACAGGAAAAGCGTAGGAAAAGAGCATGCGATAAAACAAGACTTGCCTTGCGCTAGCGAAATGTCTTAGCGTAACGTTAATCCTTTCTTTCAGGCGAGAACCTGTCTTCAGCTGCAGCCCTGCTGTCTGCTACTGAGCAGAAAAACAAATGGAGTGAGCGAGAAAGGCAAAGTGGGGGTTTGTGGGGGGTGGATGCAGGAAAGAGGAGGGGAGCGAAAGAGGGCAAGCAAAGGCTGGCTAACCACAGGGAAGCTTAAATAGACTGATAGATGAGGATGAGAACAGGGGGACAGAGAGGAAAACATGAAAACATCGAGTGTGGGAGCGGCGCTCCGACAGCATCTGTTGTGTTGACCGTGTTGGCGGCGTGAAATGAGGAAGAGACGAGAGTGAACAACGAGCAGCGTCTTTTGTTTTTCTATTACTGCATCACAGGACAGCGATCAGATACAGAATACACACAGGGCCACGAGAACGCATCATAAGCGCCTGTTTATGGCTGCCTTGAAGAGAGAATGACAGAACAAACAGGAAAGAGCATCAAAACTGTCAACCAAATACAAACTGTCATACAGATGAAAAGTGCACTGGACATCTGGCTCCTCTGTTCACATTGGGATGTTTGTATATTAGCAGAAATTAATCTTGACTCCATTGTTTTCAAAGAAATACATCTGCTTTCTCATAAAGCTGTTTGTGATCTTGGCTATGTCACTGGTACCGTATTTGTGTGTTTTATAAACATACAGCATTTGTGTAGGTGAATAGAACTTGCCTCCGGTTTTTAAATTGCTTTGTTAATTTTTACAGTTCTCCAAATCTTTAGACAACTTTTACAACCAAGTAAGAGTGTTCAGCCGGTCAATCTTTATTAAATAACCATGATTAGGACCGATATGCCAGGAGGAAACTCCCTGGGGGGATTTATTTTGTGATAAATACTGGCTGACTGTACATTATCTTGCTTATTACTCAACTACAGTACTTAACAAATAAATAAATAAATGATGCAAGATATTGATTTTATTATGGGAGAAGAAGGAGACCACGCAGTGATACAAGAGACATAAACAACAGCTACGCAGGAAGTTACTCGCCTGGGACGAGTCGGATATAGAGTTTAGTGGTCATCACACAAAAACAGGACCCCTGAATGCCAAGACTGACCAATCAGAATCAAGCATTGCATAGAGCAGTGTGTAATATTCATTGTCGACGCATTAACACCAATTGAACTTAATTCAAAGTAAGACTGATTCTTATTTGATATAATGGTTTCAGACGTGTCTTATAAAGTTTATTCACAATAACAACTATTTTAAGATATTTTAAGAGAATTAAAAGAGACACACACACAACAACTGCTCCTAACTTATGCCACTATGCCGACAATTGTATTAGTGACATGCAGTCCTGTCTCAGGGGTCACATGCCTTTATTGTCACTCTTCGCCAGCCGGCCATTATACCCCCAACACAAATACACACACAATCACAGTGTCATGCACACAATCCCAGCCACTGGCCACCTGGAGAGGCAACTGGCTCTTCAAGCCATCAGTGAACAAAAGAGACAGCTGCACCCTTCCATAGTGCTCATGCATACACACAAACTGACCCACAGACACATGTAAAATTCACCCTCACAAACACTGATCAATCTTGACTCTTCCCTGTCATGTTCACCAGCACCATGTCATGTAAAATTATCAGGTAATTGACAGTCAGATATCAACCGCTCCATTAAACCTGATATTAAATCTCTGACACGGGCTTTCGTGAAGTTGTTGACATCAGAAACAATGTCTCGTAAACATGGTAAGATGTTGGTTAAAATGCCACATGTAGAAATATATTAGTGATTGTTACAGCCAAAAAGCTTAAAATGGCTAGCAAGGCGCACAGCCTGGAATAATAACATAGTCTGTTCAAACTTGGGAGCATATTTATAGAAGAATATTCTACTATTTCACAATAAGACAAAATCTAAACGCTTTTCCAACATTTCTTTGCCGATTTTGATGGAAATTCAGTGGAATTTATCACAATATGCTAAAATGTGGTGAGTGCAGCTGAAAGAAGATTACATAATGTTAATGTTTGGCTAAAATTACATACGATCTGATCTAGATTTAGCACACTGACCCAAAAACAGTTCAAGGCAATCCAAACCTTATTTACATATTAGGTTATGACACACAAATCTGACCCCAGATCAGCATGAACCGTTTTTATATGAACAGCCCCATAGTGGAGCCTCTTTTAAACTTGATTCTGGAGCATGTGGACAAGGCCCACTTGCTCAGAGCTGTTCCAGTTTCACACAGATGGCCTCTTTTGCTCATCTCAACTGTCCTCTCTGTCCAAAACCACCCCACGAAATCAAAACTTTCACTTTATTTGTGCCTCCATATAAATGTCCAGTCAGCTACAAAAAACAAAAATACTAATTATTAAACACTGGGTTGTAAAACGGACATGTGTTGACTCACACACAAACTCGCAGCACACACAAAATCATCTTGATAAACGCATTCAAGAAATAGAATCATCAATCAATACTAAAAGGGTCATAATTATGGACAGTCAAAAAACAACTACCCCCAAAAAAGTTTTGATGATCCCCCAGTCAAACAAGTTTAGTATCAGGTTGGTTTAACACAATGATTCCTGTCCTTCAGCTGCAGGTATTTAGACAGGCTTTGACTTCTGGAAGGGCACAACTGTGTTTTATTGTCCATAAAAAAGTGATGGAGTTGAGAACCGTGATGGAGTCCACTGTTCCAATCAGACCTGCCCTCCCATCTGCCCATCCAGCTGTCTCCTGTCTATCAATCACCCTCTCACACAAACACACACTCACTTCCTGTCACATCAGCTAATGGATCAGTGTGTTTAATCTGAGGCAGTCTACAGAAGAGAGCTCGATTAGGAGGACAGCACACAACTCTTAAACACTTAAACTCTCAAAACGTAAACAGTTTAGACAGAGGAGCCGAACAAGTGACAGCCTTTCAACTAGATCCCACTGAGAACTGCTGCTACAAATATTAGGACCTATCAATAGGATTTAATCCTCAAACAGAAGATCCTGTGATGAGCTCTGCCTGTCTTTACATTGGGAGCATGCCTACAATCAGTGGTGAAAATAGTTGGGGACCAACATAGTTTTTAAACCATAGAAAATGCCACTATATTAATGTAAATGTGCACAGTGTTTTGGATCTTGTGAACTGGAACTCCATTCCTTGAAATTCACTCCCTGGATTCTGTGACCTTTCTCTCCCCAAACGCAACAGGATTTAAAAATAAACTGTATAATAAACTGAAACTGTAGCCGTTACACTTGTCTACACAATGTTCACATAATTAACTTGGAATCCATCAAACACACACATATATATAGATATATTATATATAAATATATATACATATAAATAAATACACACACACACACAGCAGTGCTGTTGAAAAAGTGTTCCTGTAGCTAAGCTGGCAGAGCACTGTGTTAGGGTTCGATTCCCAGGGAACAAACATATCGATAAACACGCATATGCTGAATGTTCATGCATTCAGGGAAATATCTATCTAGACTTCTACAAATCTCACACAATCAAAGCTCATCTTCTTCACTGCTCACAAGCTCAATGCTCTCCTCCTTCATACAAACACGGCACTACACTATTACATCACACCTCTTCAGGAACATGGCTGCCACCTACTCGATAGGAGGGCTTCTGCGGATACAGACGCCGTCCTCCCTCCCACACCTTCTCGAGCAGTACAAACAGTTCTGACATTACTCTCCTGTGTACTCAGCTTCTGCATATCAACTTCAGTACAGTAGAGAGAAATACAGCAGAGTACAGTAGCACAGATACTACAGACTGCATACTGGAGCTGTGTGCTGTTGATACTCACAAGGCACAGCGTGGCGGTAGAGGTTATCTCGTATGGTTTGCTGAAGCTCATGGTCAGGAGAGGACTTCTGAAACCTCTGGCTCAGGTAGTGCTTCAGGTCTTTATTTAGTTTGCTTCCTGGAGAACAAAGGAACACATGTTAATGGCAGTGAATCATACGTACACCAAGAAAAGCACATATTATTGTTGGACATCCTGACCTAAACTGCAATCGTATTTCTGAGAGAAAGAGCATTATGGGAAACCTCTGAACTGTTGACATGACTACATGTCATAACTAGAAGTTCCTGCCAGTGGCTGATGATATTGATGGATTCAAAACTAATCTTAAATTCCAGCAAGCTGTCTGCAGCAGTCTGTTCTGTAGACACGGGGCCTAAGGGGAGGGGGGTGGACCAAGCAATAGAAGAAAGTGTGAAAACAAGCCTAACTCAAGACAAGCAGGATTTGAAAAATGAAAAATATATATCTCTAATAATGCAGACTCAAGTACATCCTGTTATGTAAAAACCTAGCAACAAGGATTAGCACAGACCAATGGTCTGTGGCAAGACAAAGGTCCGTCCTCGTTTAGTCTTGTAACAAGCCACTGCACAAACAAATAACCACTAACATATTCATAAAGGTATTAATTGATGAGCATGGGTGTGAAAGGGTAATCCGTGAGACATTAGCACCTGCTTTTAGCACGTAACAGCACACCTCAATTCACACTCATGGGGATACCTGGCTGCCACCTTAACGCAGCGTAAACAGCAATAGAGTGGGCCATGTGAAACATTTCCCACCCTCAGCTCCACCATCTGTTTAGAAGACACAGATCGCTTACCCAGCACCATTTCAAAGAGATGCCAATAGCCAAAAGCTGTTTATGTGTTAATGTGGTTCCGCTGGGTGCCCACGCCAATGCCAGATCATTCGCCGACACTGGCCTTCACACAATCCCGTCGTTTCTCACATGAACAAGTAACTCGCCCAGGGATTTCCCTTTGATAGCAAATGAGAATATAGCATTCTTAAGAGTTTACTTGATTGAACAGACCTTATGGTGGCCTAATAATGTCATAAACCGCTCTGTATCTCTCTCGCTTGCATTGTTGCCTCCTGTTGATCGAATTAAACGCAAGAAAATCAAAGCACACTTGGGCACCATGGCGATGCTTCGAGTTCCAAACAAGTCTCTGCCACAAATGTCACCCTTTAGCCCTAACAAGTATCCTAGCAAGTCCACACTTTGGTGACAATGTATAGGCTACCTGTATAGGTAGTAATCTACTGTGGAGGGTGCTTTACTTTGAGGGGGCATTGCAGCAAGGCCTACATAAGCCTACAGGCATTTAACAAGATGTGTACACTTTTAACAATCATTTCTAAAGTTAAAGTGCATTCTGAACTGGAAATCCTCATGTAGTCATTCAACCGCTATCTAATGCATTATCTAATGCGGTTCCTCTTGTGGCGTGTTATGGGATTAGGGGATTACACTTGTACAGCACACAGACTAAGATAAGTGTGGACCGGTGGAGTCTGATACCACATCAGCACTTCTGCGTCGGACTCTAGCTAAGAAATAAAAAGATAATTGGAACAAAAATTCATTTTGCATCCAAATTAACCAACCAAAAGGGGCACTTATGAGATCAAAACAGTTTAGCAACTCACAGTACTCATTACAGGATGAAAGCAGCCTTTTCAAAACAAAGTCAACAAACATTTATTTTTAAGTTTTGAAGGTTTTTCCTCTACTTTAGTGTGAACCCAAAACAAAACCAAAACCAACAATCACAAAAAATCAATTTGTTTTAAAAAATAGATACATTTAATATTGTTGGTCTACAAATCAAAAGCTAGTCTATTTCTAGATTTTCTCCCTTTTTTCTTCATCTTCTTTGTATCTCGGTACAATGCACAGAATAAGATATTATCTTCAGCTCCACAGACTGAAGTAAGCTAACGTGTACATTTAGCATACCGTTTGCATTGCCTCACATGTAAAGCAGCCGGTACAATTAGCTGTAGAACATGAACCAAGTCTGCCAGGCAATGCTCAAGATAGAAGGTCAGAAAAGAGCTTTTCTTCTCTAATTGAACCTCTGGAGGATCGTTTCTTAATCTAGCCAAATCCAAGTCTAAAAATACATTTAAATGTAAAACCCATTAGACCGCTTTTTCAGAAATAAAACAGGAATAATATGCGAGTGGGAAACAGCTTCCTGTTAAACCGGTACGCGAGATCCGGCATTCGCGTTCGAACCGCGACATCCCGCAGTGAATTAATCCCTGCAACAGGTTGCGAGTCATTACTTAAACCTACAAAAGCCAGACTCCAGATCAGACTAAACACCCACCTCCCATCCATCACAACAAACTTACTTTATTCCCAATTAGCTGCTGAGCTAGTCAGACACAACGTTAACAATGAACCTGGTGAGTTGTGAGCTCCTGCCCAGCAGAGATGCTGGTAGGGGGGTGAAGATAAAGATATGAGTTTTGCACTAGCCTGTATCGCTAACACCATGTTATGTTCATTGCATCGAAAGTGAGGGCTACAGAGTTTGTACTGACCAGTCAGCATTGAGGGGTGGAAGACTGCTGAAGGCAAACATTCTACACTATGCTGTCAGCAGGGTGTCAACAATAAGACAGTAAGTGAGTGAAATTGTCACCGAGTATTTTCTTGAGCACTGGCATTCGATGTATTTGGCTGCCCATGTCTATAATCTAGAATTTTGTGTCCTTGAATTACTGTATTTTTATTTAGTCTGGCGAATACAAAGGGCCTCAAAGAGGGATAATTTTAGTGAGCAGAGTGAATGCGAGTGAACGCTCTGGGTGTCTTTTTACACAGACTCACTCGCTTTTTACACGCAACGCATAGATTATATGTGACATAATCTTATTACGTGCATTATGGAAATGGATTTAGTGCACTATAAAAATGGGTCTAAAAGCACCTTTTGAAGGAAGCAACTGAAAATACTTTTCAAAGCAGGCGAGAAGCATATCTTAAACCAATAACAAATATTATATTTGATCTTTTTCACCTACAAAGGAAGATATAAAATACCAGCATATAATCAACACGGCAAAAAAATATTTTTTGTATGTTTGTCAATTTTGAAGGTGATGCATTTTCAATAAGCCCAACGGTTTTTGTGATGTGATATCACTATTGTTATGCCTGCAGTTCAGCTTCATTTGCTGACCATCTGCAGATTTACTCAGAAGATCTGGACAGAAATTACAACAGCCCAAAAGAGAGACTCTTATCTTACAAGACTGACTAGTTTCTTTTTGCTCAATGTGGCTATAATTCTGTCTGAAGATGTGCAGCTAAAGGTACCGAGCAGAACTAAGCCAGCTTAACTTAGCCTGATTAACAGCTGTGGTAGATAGTGGGATATTTCTGTTCAGTTTATCAAAGCATTTCCTGGATTTTATTTCTACACTTCTACAGACAAAGAGGATCCATGAATACTGTCTCAAAAGTGACTTTCCAGTCTGTTTATTTTAATGTGTATGTGTGTCTGTTTAATGGGGGTCTGGGGGAAATATTTGGCATTCAAGGCCTAAATCCCTCCTTAAAATAAACAATTACAGAACAACTGCAGCTGGCAGATATAGCTGGGCTACCAACAGCAAAGGCCAACTTAACACAGAAGGCTAAAGCATACTGGATTAATTCCAGCATATTATGTGTTTCTGCATAAATACAGTAATAATATAATAACACAAGTGTATAAGACAACTCGCTCTAAATTCCGAAACCCTAAACTTCCAGGATGCATTTCCAATTCCCTTCTAGATCTTAACACTCATCAGAATAAAAACTAAAGCACAATGTTCAGAAGAGATTAACGGATCAGACAAACCATTCTGCGTTTAAACACAGAACCGGTACCACTCAGACACATCACAGCCAGCTGACGCCCGCCAAAAGTTCTTGGAAAAATGAAATCCAGTAACTGAAAAGAGGCTTGTTTTACTCGCTTGGCTTTGGAGATGGAAAATGAAAGAACTGTCAGATTTGCACATTTCTTTGGAGTCAAACTACATTCTGAACGTTTTCCTCTGCCTGTGCACGAAAGCATGAAATATAACTTTGTTCAAAAAGGCTCTTAGGAAAAAAATGTGAGTGACAGACGAGTAAATAGAGTGTGAGGCTCACACACTCACTCTGACACACACACACACACACACACACACACACACACACACACACACACACACACACACAGTCAAACCAGCAGTGTGCAATGGACTTGAAATAAGGTAAAGTACACTATCTGCAAATGTTTTTATTAGTCTAATATTAACTCATGTTCCAGGTCTATTTAAACGGGGTTTCCTGGTTAAAAGGCATTTGGATCCCTTTACATTATTTTACTTATCCTTTACATTATTAACCCACAACCAACACCATAATATGCTTGCATATCATATTGTTTATTAAAACCAGTTCACACCAAACTCTCCTCAATCTTATGCATATTTAAACACATAAATTATCATAATGATTTAGGACCTCAATGGGTGTTTACAGGATGGTGTTTTCATCCACTGGTTTCACTGCTGGACATCGCACACAGCTGAGTGGCTACTGCACTGTGTGATCTCATTTCAGTATTTTTTATTTTTGTACTGTTTATTATTTTCTCTTCCATATTTCTTTGAAGTGGCATGGCCTCTCTTGTCTCCCCTGAAAAAAACTCAGATTATTGACACTGTAAATCAAACATGAGTGCTGGTGTTTTTGAAGGTCTTGCTCATAATTAACCATAATTTAAAAACATGCTCTCAGCTGCCCTGTGGACAGACCTTCACAGCTGTCAGTGTCATCTAATGAGAGCAGTTCTTATTACACAAAGCCCACGAGACCGGCACTCACCCTACCTCACCTCCCAAACTCAACTCACGGACACGCCCATTTAAACTTCATGGAAAATTATATGTTGATTTGAAACAATACTGTCATGTTTTAGGGTTATATTTAACACAAATGCTTATAAATATGTAGTCTCCCAGCAAAGAAGTCTATGGTAATGATATGTTGTGGACACAGTGGGACAATATCACCAGGAGAGCTTGTTTTTGCCCTGTAGAATCCTGTGTGGAATAAAGGCAGGTATGAGGTCTGTAAACAAGAGTCTGTCTGTTTGGTATTCTGCTCTCGTCTCTTTCTCGGCTCTACACTGCCCTCTGTGTTTCACTCCATTACGCCTGGCCTGCATCACACTGGGCCCTGTCACCATGGCAACGCTGGTCAGAGCAGCACTCATCCAATCTTGACGGTTAGGTGTGCTGCCCCCTGCTGGAATGTAAGGGTAACAAGCGCACACACTAGAACACAAGATGACTGCTCGAAGCATCTTTGGTTAAGCTACATATTCTTGTCTGCTGGTTCATCCAGAAAAAAATTATAAATGTAAAGAGTGATCAAAATGCATTATGGTGAGGGGGGGTTATATAACATCTGGTCTCCTCCAATACTGAATATGTTGCATCTATACTATATCTATATCTACTATATAGCATACAAGCAAAATTAGACCAAATCATACAGCAGTATTACCAACACATATGTATTACTACACATAAACCTACCGAACAGACTTAAGAAGCGATGTACCATAGATCTAATACAATGTTTTCACATAGTTATATAACAATAATTTAATTTATATGCATTAAACACTGATCTTGAGCTCATAATTTAAAAAAGTTATTTAAAGAACATATGATTAAGCATTAATGTTTGCGCTGGCACCTTTATGTCTTGGATAAAGACATAAACCTCAGCCTCCTTGTGGAACAAACACTTACCCCCTCGTTTAATATAACTGCAGTGTCACTTTGCAGACCCACATTGTAACCTCTCATTTATGAAGAGGAACGCGTCGCTTTGCCCTGGAATTTATGACATTCGCAGCCTACTGCTGTTTGGTTTGAGGATTTTAAATGACTATATGAGGACCAGAAAGACAGAGACACTTTACAACAGCATCTCTCTGCTGTAGCAAGTGAAATTGTTTACCACATTCCAGATTGCTTTTATCGATTCCCAACGCTCGGGGCAAAAAATATGCCTCCGATGATTCATCTCAGACATGCAGCGTTGATCAGATAGAGCCGTCGTTTATATTCGTCCCTTCTGACTGCGGGCATCAGACAAGCTTTTTAGCTTCGCTGGTCTTTATGGTTGCGTCTGACTGTTCAGGTTATCAATGTGTTTTATGAGAGAGATGGCGCGCGCCTGAGAGTGTATGCGTTAATGTATCAAGGAGGCAATATTGGTTTTACAATTGATCTTTTGGAGGAACTTCCCTCGGCTTGCACTCAAACTAGCTCGTATAACCCGGTAAAGAGGTGACCGCAGGTAAAACGGGGTCTTAAATGCGAAACGGGGGAGGATTCATCAGATAATGCTTCATCTTGTTCATACGAGCATTTAATTGCGCAGAAAGTGCTGTTGAGGGACTGGAGCTATAAAGAGTTGTGGCAACAGGTGCTGACTGCTGCTGAGCTTAAAGAACTGTAGATTGATGATCATAGCCTTCTATATACGTTTATCTTTAAAGTGCACATGGTGCAGTATGGGAAATTATGCATGCTAATATTTGTGAATTTTCTAAAGCCATGGCACATCGGTCACGGTTTTCTTGGAGCATTAGAGCCATAGTGCTACTGGATGAAAATAGGTTTGAGGCTTTGCTACAAACATTCATTTTCAATCAATCCTCCCTCCCTCCAATAATGTCCAGTCAACATTTACACCTTCTGGTTTAATAAAATACCAAAAGTTGTCTTTTTGTTTAATATTAAAATTAATACATAAACCTAATGCATTTAATTATTGTCCACTTTGCCTAAACTAGCGCGGCAACGTACAAGACATTTTGAGACACTAGTTTAAAACGTTACATAACCAGACTTGCTGCACAGATGTTCTCCAAGTTTAGAAGGTTGAGAACATTGTTTATTTACCTTCATCCAGCCAAGCATCAGACAACCAAATTAAACTTCCTCAACACCAAACAAATCAGACCCGTCTGATGGGATTAACAGAGCAGCTTTAAGACTCTCAACAGTCAGTGTGGAGCAGCTGAATTAATTAATGCAGCCTATTAGCACTGCTAGCTTGCTTTCTGAGCTTGACAGGAACGGCTGTAAAACCAGCTTAGCAGCGTCATTGTTTGTCTGCCTATGTAAAAAAAAATTTATTAGGTCAAACCATACATGTGCTGTACGTCTACAGGACTCTTTCTGGACATTACAAAAGGACATTAGTAAGACAAGAGGTATAAGCATGTGGGAATAAACTGAGCTAGCTAGGCTGTATCGTCTTTTTAATTTACAGTACATATGTCTATTTGTGCTGACCTGGAATCTGCTTTTAAAAAATCTTGAGGTTACAGTTAACCTAGCCTATTATTTCATTAGTGCAAATAAACAATGACATGACGGCTGTTTTATTAGTGCAAATAAACAATGACATGACGACTATTTAATGTTTAACAAACGACTAAGTGGAGTGAGATTTTGGACCAATGAGATTTTACCGTGGGCGGGGCAACCCAGCGTGAGGCCAACTGAACTGACAGACACAATTAAAGCTAAAGTGAACAGATTCACTTGCACGTTTAAATGAGGCCCTGTCACAGTACACATAGATAGAGAGTTTCTCTCACACCTACACAGCACTTTTAGACCCTTGAGGGAACTAACTGGCAACTACACTTATTATCTTCTCTACCCAAAGGCTTTTATCAGACCAACCACAGCGCAGTGCATTACAGAGAGACTTCTGACACACCACCGACAGAATCATAAGAGCCATTCCTGATAAAAACATCCAGTTGTGTTTGTACTGCTGAAGGCAAACCTCTCAGTCTCATCCACAATCCAGCTGCATTCTCACTCACATGATCCCTACGCAGTGTTCACTGCTCCCTACACACTAAACAGGGCATATCTATTAGCTTACCTGACCAAATAATCATACATTTGAATAATTTACTAGTGTAAAACATGAAAATGAATTACCATGCTATATACATAATACATACAAGTGTATATTCATGTAAACACATAATTAAATTAATATAATACATTTATTTTGTTATACTCTAAAGCCACAGAGGTTGTGAAAAATGTCTTTTGCAATGTTTAATATGCAAGTGAATGTGATTTGGTTTACAATATGTGTATGTCTTAGCTGTTATGCAATCCGTGCTTATGATAATGTCACTGTAAATATCAAATCTTCTTTTATATATTCAGACACAGCTGCCTGGAAACCACGGCTGAGCTGAACTAAGCCCAACAAAATGCTTTTTAACTGTGTTTGTTTAGTCAAGGTGGTGCAATGACTCATGGGTAAATGTAGGTAACAAACACCTCTCTTAATCATTTTGATGCATGTATTCACAACAGTCACTTTTGCCCTTCGTCACACTCAGCGTCTCTCACCCTTTTGCTGGTTCTGTGTCGCCCCACCACTGTTTTGATTAAAGCCTCTGTGATATACCCCACTCTCACCCCACACTGAGACAACAGCACCCCACAGTGTACATGGCAGCAGGACACGCTCCCAAGTCAATATGCCACCCAATCAGCACACACACACATTTAAGGGGCGTGGCAGCATGCCAGCCATGCTAACAAGAACCCTACAAACCTTCTTTGCTTTCACTCACAATGAGGCTTCATTCTGCTGATGCAACACAGTAACTAAAGTAAAGCACGTGCTGTCCACACACAGCCCTCAGGGAGAGAAGCTCTGTGACTAAGCAAACAACAGCAGCCAGCTGAACCAAGACCACTGACACAGGCTAAAATCTTTCCAACTGCGCCACCAGGGGGCATGACTGAATATGGCAGATTGGCTGATATCAACTGATTGGACGATGGCTCCACAAGAACAGGCACAGTTTCAAGCTCTTCATGGACTGATATCAAATGTCTTTCAAATTCAAAATGGTATATTGAATGTTATATAATGAAAAAATCAATAATTCATTTTTCTGTAATTTTTTTTACCCAGGTAAAAAATTTCATAAAGTGTAAAATGCAAATCACAAATGTTTATTTGTGATATTAGATGTAAGATTTAAGTGAAGCAAAAGCGATAATTCAGATGCACTCGTTTCTATTCTTGCATCTCTAAGAACCAAAAATGTAGGTAATCAGAAATCATCGTTTACTAGCTAGCTAATTCATACCTTTTTCACATTCCTCTTACTGCCTTAGTTTAATGCTAGGATTTCACTCCCACAATCCTCTGTTCCAACTCTTCACCTTCAGACTCTTTCATCCCTCATTTCTCCTCATTCTCTCACCCTTGAGCAGATGGCAGCGACCTACTTTCTGTTGCAGTAATGCAGAGTCACAGGACGGTCATAGGACATCAGCATGCTTCACACATCAGAAACAAGCAAGGTGATGTGATCCACATCAGAGCTTCACATCTGCCCGGGTCTAAATTTAGCAGCAGAAGAGCAAGCACACAACTTGCCCAGTCCGTTACACTTAACTACACTCAGTGATTGCATACATACACATACAACACAAACAAGGGCTTAGGCACCTTCCCAAACAAGTCTTTTCCTCTCTGACACACTAATCTACAATCTAACAGTGTCCCAAACGCAGCTCTGATCCACCTCTCTACAGCAGTGCGTACTGCATATTGCATACGCTACATATACTAAAAAATGGACGGTTATATATTTCCTTTATTATCACAGCAGAGCCCTTGTGTTGCTTTCCCTCAAATGAATTTCAGAAGAATTCTTCTGTAGCTTTAGATGCTGATCCAAGAACAGATCGAAAAAGCAAAATCAACCCAAATCGCATGAGCTAAAAAAGAAAGCTTCAAATCCTAGATCAGCATAAAATCTCCCGGTCGTAAAGCCTCTCTCGAACTGTGGCACGTGCATCTGTAATGATTAATCTTTAAGCTGTGTTTGAATATGGGTAGCTCCTGTCACACACTTTTACATGCATAGTGTATCACACATGGATAAAAAGTAGAAAATTACATTAAAAATTAATTGAACGTTCAGTTTCAGTCTTTAAAAAATGCTTAAATATTCGTTTAAAAAACAAAAGTAGCCAAGGCAATGTGAAACACATGCAATTTTAATGCCTTGTCCTCCAAATTTTTGTGTTTCCCTAAATGTTCATGCTTAAAATATCAAGCACCCATATGTGCAGGCTGCATTAATGCTCCTGGGGGGGTTTGCAATCTGTTCAGCCAACCTGCACTGATGCAAACAAAGACTCAATGCATGACTGTGCTTATTGCCTGCGCTACATTAAAACAAGAATGTGAAAAGCTGCAATACGATTCTGCTTCAGTTCCAAAACAATTACAATGCACCTTTTAAGAGGTTCATAAATACATGCAGAAACAGTAAGTTGCAGTAAAACGCAGGCACTTAAAGAACTTTCCATGCTGCAGTTTCTCTTATACCACGAGCAAATTAATCATGGTGTCTGGCATGAAGCTGGTAATGACAGCTTTCTGCAGTGCAGGCTCCTTCATCATTCATTCTACCGCACTGTGACTAAACGCTTTCATGCTACATGTCATCAGCCTCTTTATGAGACCAGAAACCGAAACAATAGGCTCCACATAATATCATCTCCATTTCAATCCCATCTCCTCTCATTACAAGAGTCTCCTCATTTCCAATTTCCATCCTTTCTTCTTTGGAAAATGTCATATCCCCCTCCCCAGCACAGCACCTTTGTAAAACAATATGCACATGTCGAGGAAGTGCATTGGAAATGGAGCACAGAACAGGAAGTGTTCCAATCCCGCCCATGTGTCACTGGGCAAAACCAATCAGTGACCTTTACTGTGGGGGCTACTGGTTTGCATAATGAGGCGCCCAATCATAATAAGCCAATAAAGAACTGAATTTAAATGTAAAGCCTTCATTGAAACTCTGTATCTTCTCTATTTCCCTTAAACAGAAATTTGTGCATGCACACAGACCTAGTAATATTAACCCATTCCTTACACACATTCAAGGATGTGGGACATGGCGATACAATATTAAATGTATTAATGTCTTGATCACAATACAGTATTATTGCATTTTTTGTGATATATTGTACGTTTTTATTCCTTTGATCATCTGCAATGATCTTTTATTGTATTTTAGCTTGAGTTAGCATTTTGGTCAAATACTTGACCAAAAAGTCAACTAGTTTGTGTCATATTTGGTCAAATAGTTAACTATATAGTAACTGACTGCGCGATGACCTAATGCTACCGAACATTTTTCTGCCTGCCGGTCATTTGTTTGTATTTCCCACGAAAAATATTACTAAGAAAACCGTAACTTAAAATATTTACACTTGCTGTGACTGATGCAGCATCATGAGGTTACAATATTGCAATACTTTGCTGCACCCTTAATTGCAACATGATTTACCGTTAGTTAACATTGCTGCTGAAAGCTAACACATGTATGGAACAGAATAAAGTCATGATTAATTGTATACAGCAGCTAATAGTACTAAATAACACAAGCTTTGTCAAGGAAGTGTGTAGTGGGGCCATTCTATAGCCACATTATTGCTTCCTAATGAGATGAAGGAGCTCAAGAACAGAGAAACAGAGATAATGATGCAATTATACAACAACTCCACCTGGCAGTGCTCCAGAACATCTAGACTCAACCCCACCCTCCTGAAACACCCTCCCACATACTAAACAAACACATTCAGTCACTCCTCCACCATGCCCTCCACGTCTTTAGTCCTGCGGCTACAAAACAGTCCTTGGGCTGTCAAACTTCAACTGAAAAACATGAACTTTGCTCACATGGAGCGTGAGCTCGCGTCACACACAGAATAATGGAAAAAGACTAAACATTCAAATGAACACAGCTTGGATTTCTAGACAGAGTGGAAAAAGATGGTCACAAGTACAAGAGCAGAATTGTACTAATGTATACATGAACACATATGAAAACATATGGAATCAAGATGAATTTTTAGGCGGCCAAAAACTTTTTTCCCTGAACTACGATTCATATTTAAGATTAGGGATTTGTTTGCACGCCCAACCCTAAGTATTACTTGTTTAAACACACAAACAACCACCAAACACACACTAGCAACAACTCAAAACACGCTTAAGCAAGCACATAACAACACACTACAACACCTTTGCATAATATTTGAGTTTGCACAGGGAAGCACTACTCAAGCTGTGTTGTTCTGATTTTACTTTTTAGCATAGCTCAGTTGGCAGAGCATTGCACAATGCAAAGGTTGTGGGTTCAAGTTCCAGGGAGCACATGCACTGACAAAATGTATAACTTGACTGAACTGTCAGTTGCTTTGGATAAAAGCTCTGCCGAATGCGTAAATGTATGTTGCTTTTATAATTAAATTAAAACCTCTTTGAAAACAATGAACCTCATTTTTTGCAAAACAATGGACCTCATTGGACCATTTAAACATAGACCTATTTTGAAGTATGTGCATGTTTTTGTAAATAAATATATGCCCATAATACCCTGACAAACAGTTTTCATAACCACTCTTCGATGACCAAGACAGTACCATGGTAACATCATCATCAACATCTGAGCACCTCAACTCTCCCTATCTCTAGAGAAGAGCTGAGATCATCCCTCGCTATAATGCTTGCTCTCTTTCCCTCCCTCTCTCTCTCTCTCTCTCTCTCTCGCTCTCTGCCGACTGAAGAAAGACGAGATTTTAAGCTATAAGCTCTTTAGCTGAAGTGCTTTATGCCACACTGAAATGCCAAAACTTCAACTTCCAATACTTTACCTCCCACTGACACACATGCGCATACGCTGACACAGATGATCACATGGTATGTTAACATGTCACAGTAGATTACCCAGAAGCAAGCAGCATTCAGCATACCTGGGGCTCAAATGAAGTTTGTGCACGTTTGCATGTGTCAAAAAAAGATCCACGTATTTCCAAAGTGACTAACTTTTCCAGATGCCCAAAGGAATGCCAAAAAAGGTACACCTCTTCCCCACATTCCCTCCCTATCCCTTTTCCAGATGTGCCCAGCAGTACAATGTGCTGAATCAGTAAAAAAACCCAGCACATTAGCCCCCACCCTGGACCACCTACAACCACAGCACAATGCCAAAACTGTGCCACACGGCATCACTTTATACACCACTTCCAATGCAAACTCCATATATAACCCCAGCTCGGTTTTATTAGGGTGCTGCGTTGGGATTACATTTGATCCAAGCATGACATTTCTGTCATTTACTCATGTTGTTTCAAACACACATGACATTCTTTCTTCAGTGGGTCACAGGGGGAGAAACTGTGAAGTTAAACATGTTGATGCTGCTGGTTTTATCATACAATGGAAATGAATGGTGACCGAGACTGTCAGTCACTAACATTCTGCATAACATCTCCTTTCATGTTCCACAGAAGAATAAAAGTCACAGGGGTTTGGAACAACATGTAGACGAGTTAATAACAGAACTTTCAATTTTTTTGGGTGAACTGTCCCTTTAAATGCGGGTGCAGCTTTAATCTTGCCCTGAATCCAGAATGACAGTTCAAATAAAATCATTCCTCACAGAACAGGCATTTTTCAACAATCCATCTGCATCAGCGCTGTGGCCCTCTGTGTGCTGGTGGGTAAGGATGAAGTAAGACCTCAGCAGCTCTGTGGCAAACACACAGAAACTGTAATTGTGCAGAAAGCCATCTGAGGTGAAGTCTGAAGAAATGAGTTGGTAAAACAGACAAAGCTTTAATTGTGTGATTTTTTACAACATTGACACAGCTGTGATACAGATTACAGAGAGAATGAACCCTGGGGTGGGACTGGCAGAAACCTTATAGGTCGACTTCATTTCATGCTGTCAGCATGCACGCATGCTTGAGATCTCACAACTTCTCAATGTGTCTCACCGTAAGAACCTAAAGAACCTCCAACTTCCACCATTAAAGTCATATATAAACTTATATTCAGTATATATATATATATATATATATATATATATATAAAACACATTTTTAGCAAGGTTTTTAATCTGTAACTGCTATTCTGTCTACTGTTCTGCTGCTTTGACCATGAAAATTACAAATTAAAAAATGAAAGAGAATAAATTTATAAAAAGGTAATAATAAAGTCTTTTGCATACACATACCTCAGTTCGCTTAGGCTGTTAATATGACCATTTCTGAAATTTACAGAGGGGCGGAACCAAACAAAACAATACTAAGGATTAATAATAATATCATTCAAACCCTGGATATGTTTTGGACAGGCACAGCTCATATGGTTGGAAGGTGGTCAAGAAAAACTAAATTATGATGGTTTATGTAAAAAACAAATAAGGAGCAGGAATCATTGCGAAAGGAAAATCTGTTTTCTTGTAAAGAGAAGAAAAAAATTTATGTGAAAACTACAACCTGTGAACTCCAGGTGCAGCCAGGATATATTACAACCCTTGAATGAATGATGTGTTTGTGTCTGTCTGTCTGTCTGTGTCCATAAGGGAGAGAGAAAGTTCTGACAGTGTGTTTTCTTTGATCCTGTGGAAGTGAGGTCTCCACTGAGGATAATTTCATGGCTTATCAACTCCATTTACAATTCTTGCTTAATGATGACCTCAAATGTCAACTTCAATCGAAACCATGTGTGCCAGAGTGAGACAGAGTGAGAGACAGACAGACTCAGCATAACACAAAGCAGACCAAAACTCAGTGTCTCATGTAACTAGAATAAGCAATGTTAAAGCATGATGAACATCAGCAAAAAGAACTTCTCCATCGTTTATCTTTACACATCATCAGAGCAGCTGGTAATTTCATTTTTAATTAGTGTGCAGAATGAGTAAGTGAGGGTGAGTTTTTACGTCAATGCAGCGATTGATCTGCACACATGAAAAAGCACAGAGAGATCGCCGTGGCGACAGTGCAGCAGAGTGGAGACTGAGGAAATAAGCCAACGAGTTTCCACGCCGACCGGGTCGAGGAAGCACCCTGAGGGCGCAAAGCTCCTCATATGACAACAGGATTCCACATGCTATACTTTGAGATTGGATTGTTACGATCCTAAATGAGGTCTTTTAATAATAAAGGTATCTCCAGGTCACTGTGTGTGAGGGGGGGAAATAACCACCACCAATCAACATTTGACAGCCTGGGAGCTTGACTGCATTTCTGATATTCAGACATTGTCATTTGAAAAGAAAAAATCTCATCATTTCCTCATTTAATCATTTAAAACCAGGCAAAGGAGAAATATAGATTAGAAAACAAGCAGGTGCTTTTTGAATATAGCATGAGGTGAACTTAAATAGAAATTTGGCTTTGTTTTGGAGCTGTTTGTCGACATATGTTAGCTTTGCGGCTAATTTAAAAACTGTTTGTCTTTCACCTCCAGGAAAACAGCCTGAAAAACAATGATAAATCATCTAGTACACAAAACATAATAAGCTCTCTAGAATGAGAATGTCCCCTCCCCCTAAATATTATCTGCCATTAACTAGCGATTTACGGGGCTGTGATGTCAACTTTCAGACATTTAAAAACATACAGGCTCTTCATCATGTCCCGCCCTAACTTCCTGTTTAAACAGGAATTTAACACAGGAAACAAAACTGCCTTTTTCAAACCATTTCATGACGTTTTTATTTTGCTTTTAGGGCAAAGATTTTTTTATGTGTAACTCTGCTACAGATGTATATTCTGTTGGAGTATCTTACGTTTTCAATACAAAAATAGCCTTAAAAACAAATAATAATCCTTCTGTTGACCTTTTAACAGTTCAGCTTCCCATGGCTGATCCATGTGCTCCCTCCACAGCAAGAAGTTTCTACTGGTTAAAGCTTTTTGACACAATCAGAGTACACGTTACATTCTCTGTGAGTTCGTGCACACCATCCATGTGGCGTGTCAAGAGGGCACGGAAGGCTGTGCACACACAAACACAACACGAAAATAATTCTAAGTCATAAAGACAAGGGGCTGCTGTAGTGTCATACCCATTTGCTCAAGCAGGGCAGTTGAGACCCAGGGCAGCGATCCTGAGTTTATATAATCGCCCTCCCTTCTTGGAGAACACATGCCTTGCATGCCAGGATCCGACTCGCCTATCAGACAAGCGAGGGGAGGAAATAGACGGTTATCTCTCGGGCTGATCATCTGTGCTGTCTAATGTCTTTAACCTTCAGTTCTAATTATGCTGAGAGACAGGCTGAAGTAAAAAAGAGAGAGAAAAAGCTCTTTGTTTTGACGGTAAGGCCTTTGTGAAGGCTGTTTATTTCTCTATCATATGAGAGATCTTTCCTCTCTCTCTGATTAGGAACAAAGCAGGGCCGTAATGACAGGCAGGGCCGACCATCTGACCAATCAGATCCTTTCTAATACCATCTGATTCCAAACAAAGAGTTATAGCAAATACAGACCAGCCCATATGAAGAGAAACCCTCATTAGGTGAAGTTTCCTTTTCAAATAAAAAGCAATAGTTAACGTCTACTACAACCTGTTAATCCACAGTTAACTAGTACACAATGAGAAGACCTGGTTTGAAAAGGTGTGTTCTCACCTGTGTGTGAATGCAGTTTATAGTTCAGTTATGCTACAGGAACATTACATTAACAGTCATATATGAAAGCTTTCTTTAATTCATCAATATGGTGAATTGGACCACCATTTATGGCAGCCATTTATCACAGGACATTTTCATAGACTTTTTCGATGAACATGCAACTCCCGGTAAGCGCTGAGGGTGCAGAATTCGGATTACAAATGACATGCTACTCAACGAATATACAATTCACATGAATTAGAGGTGTGCGTGAAGCCTGACCCCGTTGAACCTGCATAAACTCTGAAACTGTTTACATGCAGTCGGTGCTTTTAAAAAGCCGGCAGAAAATTCAGCTCACTGCTGACTAGGTTCTTTGAATTGGAAATGCTACTGGTGCAGGGAAATTGACTCCATGCCACTTTGACGTTTATTGTTGGCCGATCTGACCATTAATGCAGCATTAGGTGAATTAGTTGATAGGCCTGCCGCAAATTTTTTTAGATCATTTTGAAAGGTCAAATGGAATTCAGATTATTTATGACGTAGCTTCACATCCTTTGAATTATAGATCAGCGAGGGCCACTTCTGTTTAAGTAAAGCAGTACATGTGCATTGCAGCGATTTTACAACTATAAAACGGTGTTATGAGCACAGCATTGAAGGGGAGTGGCCAAAATGGTCCTTAAAGGGACAGTTGAGCCCAAAATAAAAGTTTTCTCACCCTCTCTTACACACTCTCTCACCCCAAATGAATCATTTACTTACCCTCATGTTATTACAAATCTCTATGGATTAACCGCCACTGTATCAAAAACCAACGAATTTCTCAAAAGATCTTGTTTTATGTGTCACAGAAGAAAAGTCATATAGGTTTGGAGTGGCATGAGGGTGAGTAAACAAATAAAAAAAAAATCTCTTTAACTATATTAATATTACTTTAACACACAGCCTGCAGTGGCTTATCGCTTATAAAACAGCTGCAGCAATACATGTCATGCTTAAAAATAGCATATTCAATAAATCAGCGTCCCACATGGTTGTATTATAATTATCACAGTTCTATAAGTAAATCAAGTGTTTCTTTCATAAGCTAAAAGACAAAGAAATTGACCTGAAATGGTAAATTTGGATAGTGACGACATTTTACAGCTAAATATGAGAGTCTCTAGTCCTAAAGCACAGCAAGAGGAAACGTTTATGCCAGGCAGCATTAGACTCTGTGAATCTGTGACTAACAGAGCTGCAGGGACGGGCCAGCATGTCCAACAACATCCTCAGAGACTACGGCTAAAAGTGTACAGAAGAACAAATAAACAGGCAGAGCAGGAGGACAAAAACAAGCCATTAGGAAGCAGACAGCGTGCAGAACAAAATCAAAAGTCAAGTGTCCAGAAATCAAGTTCCACAAGTATGGCCTGATGTTGTTTTCACCCACACTGAAACTGCTCAGCTCATCCTGTAGAGACACTACAGATGTTTCAGCACAATACATGGCAGCGGGCCACAGCCCAAGGGACGTCCATAAAAGCATAATTTCCAGCCTGACCCACCCTAGCCCCTCCCACGAGAAAATCAGCCATTGTCTTTCCAACTGTAAATAATCTCTTTCCAAATGTTTGATTCAAATAGTTCAGACTCTCTGTTCTGATTGGATGAGCCCCTGCAGAGCCATTGTAAAATACAGGTAAACCAACATTCCATATAAGTTGCTACAATCTGCTGACTGATGAACTAACTCTACAAAAAAAAAAATTATTCCACCTAATAAATGTAACTTTATTCAACATTCTGGCTTTTGCATTTGTTTAAAATTCAAGTGGCGTGTTACAGTGATTTTAACATGCTTAAATAAAACCATTGTACTGCACATCCTGTCAAAGGCTGTTTTTTCATTATGTGTCTTATGCTGTTATTCCTAACAACTTGTGTCCGTGTTTGTGTGAGTCAGGACAGCAGACACATTTAATCTTGTTAAGATATCACTCATTTGATATTAATAAGCCATAATGAGAACTTTTAAATATTACTAAGAGAGACAGAGGGAAAGAGGGAGACAATGAAAAAGAGAGGGAAGGGGGGCACAATACAGTAATTAGTAAATTAGATCAAATTTCTGGCACAGTGAAGGTAATCCAAGCACAAGACCACCAAACCAGCCCTCAAAACACCCCACAGATAACAAGATCTACATTTTAACCCTTGCATGACCTAGTGTCTGTGCTTGTGTGTGTGTGTGTGTGTGTGTGTGTGTGTGTCAGTGTTCTTTTCCTCTATTCTAATGTCACAGTTCTCACAGAACCGCTGAAAGCAGCAGAGGCTATTTTTTATGACCCGCTGTAGCTAATTATTTTCAGACACAGATATCAGAGTTTAAATATACTTGCCCCAGAGAGAAAGAGCAGAACACGGAAAAAAGAAGAGAGAGAGCAAAAGAGGGTTCAAACAGTTAAATAAAACACTGCGTGGCTAGAAGTTCACTGTTTGCATTACAAGAGAACATTTCCATGAGCTGTCCCTCTCTGAAACGCCTGCAAACGGTCTACTTGAGGAATGTGAGGGTGTGTCTGTCTCTCTGGGTCTGTTTGAACTCATAACAGCAAAGGTGTAGATGGAAACAAAAGCACCAGTCCGGCCTGTTCTTCGAGGGTCTCAGAAGGATGGTAAAATAAACTGCGGAGGCAGGCACTTTTATACAACACATTGTGTGTTAATGTGTGTCTCACGAAGTGGAAATATTCCCCTCACAGCACCTTAAGCTCCAAGATTCCTGTCCAATGTCTCCAAGCTTAGGAATTCTTATAAACAAAATGAACAATACTGTGAGCCAGACTCCCAATGCCCCATGTCTGCAATCACACTTTTATGGTTATTGGTATTCTGGATAAAATATCTGTGTACAATCACGTCATTAAAAACACATTCACTGTTAACATTTTCAGCCACAAAGGTTAAATCATATAATGTGCCTATAATGATCCGAGGACCTTATTAATTATTTTGGCTTAATAACAAACCATTACACACCTCAACAAACTGCAAGAGAACAGTAAAGAGCAGCAAAGTTCTTCAGAACTGATTAAAGTACATTTTTACATTTTCTGAAGGTACCGTGGGTCAGGTTGGGTAGGAGGTTGCTAGGGGGTTTGGGTATTTTAGAGGTGGTTGCATAGTATCCCAACATAACAGTTTAGTCTAAATGTGATTCGGATCCTTCAATTTTGATATTTTTATCATCTAACAGAAGAAAACAGATCACATCTCACACACGGTACAAACAGTACGATACTTAATACTTGGGGTTAGGGATTCAAACAAACATTTCTTACAAATCACCACTAACAGATAAAAAACTCAACTGAATGCCAATACATAAAGTGTTTAAGCAGTTAATGAAGTCCAGGCTGCAAACCTACGCAGAAGAGCGCAGGTCATGTATGCTTGAGAAATGACAGCACAGTTGGAAAGTGAGAGTCAGAGATGGATTACAGACAGCAGACGGGACTCTAGACATGATGGCAGAGTTGATGTGTGAGAACAGCTTTGAGTCTCTACAGTATTGCCTGTTTATCAAGGCGCACACGACAGATTATCAGTCTGCTAAAATAGGTAACAGAACTGATCACTACACAGGGAGCACAGACAAACTTAAGTACAACAACACAATGACTAATCCACTTCCTGGACTGTAAACACAGTATCTTGCCAAAAAACAACACGATTAATTAACCAAATGCCTACTGCTACACTTGGAGATTAAGGGATTAATTTAATTAACACTGAACATCTATATTCATTGCAAAAGGTAATTAAAGGGTTTGGTACACAAATAAATCTTTATGTGCTCTTATATACACTGTTATAAAGCTCCATATCATGCATGACTTTAATATAACCGTTACCTAACACTCTTTGCCAGTAATGCATTAGTAGTAACTGCATTAGTATGATATGCGCTCACACACACACACACACACACACACACACACACACACACACAGGTTACAGGTAAGGTGCCTGACCCCTGCCTAACCTAACATGTCCTATTACAATAATACGCAATAAAAGTCTCTCCTTTCAGTGTAATCTGAGTTCTGTTACCCAGACATGACCTTGACAGTTGACAAACAACACACCATTTTGTTAATCTCTTGATTTGAATTGCCACACCCACAGTGAAATCTCATTGGTCCAAAATGTAACATAAAAGGTCAAACAGCTTCTGATTGACTGTCAGAAAATATAAATGAGCCAGTCAGAAATATAAAGTGGATTTATCGTGACTCTGGGTATTTTACTTTGACCATTCGGACAGCAAATTCTGGAGAATAAAACTCAGTGATGAAGTGTCAAACACCAGCATTACGAGAAACAAGAGACTCTGTCTGTGTAAAACTGGAATTTTCCACTCAAGCTTTTGTGGAAGAAAACGACAAAGCTCCAGTTGAATAAACAGAGCTAAAAGCCCTCCTCCTCCACCTCAAATTCTTCTCAGAACAGCGTGTTACCCACACGTGGATTACCATCAAGTTATATTAAAAAATACTGCAAATTTAAATAGCATATTTTAAAATCTGATCAGGTTTTACTAGGTACTTAACACTAGCCATTGCATACAAAAAGGCCATCAATAACTGGTGTGTGCACTCTTTGGTTATAAATCATGAACTGCAACAGGAATGAGAAACAGTACAGTGGAGATAAGCTGTGTAGCTCGAGTCAACAGGATGATTTCCAGACTTGACTTGTTGCCCAAAGCCCGACCTTCTCCTACATCCAAACCAAATAATAATGGCTTGAAAATGCTTCTTCCTCTCACTAGAACTACTAATTCAGATCATAATCCAGAACATTTGAGAGACTTCTATCAGAGGGCATTGCTACAAGCATATTTGTTATAGAGGAGTCTCAAATGATACAAATGTGGGCAGTGGGTGATTTATTGACTTGGGAATCATTAGCGTTAACCCTGTGGCACAGTTGGACATTTGGTTGTGCTAAATGTGCAGCCTGAAGCTGTACTGTGGTCAAAAGGTCATAAAATCATAAGGAGGGATTCTGTGGGGGCATGTACAGATACCATGCTGTGCACTAAGAATGATCTTGCTTGCACCCTAGATAGCACAAAGTAATCCATGGCAATGTTTGCTGGAGATAAAACATTCCACGCGGTGCAATTAGTGCCTGGTGCAGCTCACGCAGGATAAAGAAGGCCAGTCGCTGGTCACGCAGCAGGCATGCGGAGCTCTGCTCGTTCCTGAGTATTTTATGTCACAGGCTAATTAATGAGAGATGGATGAAGAGAAGGCCCCACGGTTGCTGGAGATCCTCCGACTATCACAGCAGCAAAAGCTTAACACTGCAACGCTGATGGAGAGCTGAAAAAGACGGGCAGTTCTCCATGTGCTCTTGTTTATCTCTGTCCCTTAGCAGTGCTGACTAAGCCATGAAGCCACGCACTCCCTCAACAACAGACGCCGGGCAAAAGCTGCAATCAGGGACTGGCCAGAAAGAGATTCTTACAACAACAATAATAAAAACAAAACAACAAAGGCTTGACCTCGGGTAATGGATTCAAAAACAAAAGCTTTGGAATGGTCCATTTTTGTTTTCTTTTCCAGTAAAAATATTTTGTAAAATATAACATTTTGTGAGGTTTATGCTTAGAAAGAAATGCCAATTAGGTAAGAAAAATAAACTTAAGATGGTTTTCTCTAGATAAGTCCTAAGATTGACAGAATTTTAAGAACAGATTAAGGAAATTATTTTTCTCTTTACACACAGTTTAAGCTTTTTTTAATTTGTGTCTATTTAAATAGATGTACATTGGTTAAAATGTTTAAGTTTTTTAGTTTAGTTCTGTCACAATAAAACAATAAATAAATCACAATGAAACCAGAATTTAAAGCTCCCATCCAAAAATGTGTTAACATTGTTACAGTGAGAGACGATCTTTTCTGATATCACCCGATTTCTGAGAAAAGCAACAACAAACCAAAATAAATAGTGTTACTTTCCTAATTGGATCTAAATGAGCCCTAATGAGACTCCAGGACTGTTAACACTTAATTACTGACGTTTAACTAATACACGGTTTAAATTAAAGTATTCTCATTGGTGGCTGATTACGACATTTCCTCATATACACGCTTGTTTCTGCAGTTCTGAAAATGTACATCTACAGCTTTTTAGAACCACAAATAGGAATTACAAGCTTTTAGAACCAAATTGCAGCTCAGCAAATGAACAGCCAACTATTAATTGTGATAATTACATCCTTTACAATTAGAAACTAATAACCGATCTTCGAATAACCGAAGATCAATGTTATGGTGTCCAAACTGAAACCAAAGAATTATGCTGTCCACCCTGAGCCAGGACAAGCTGAATAGTCAAAAAGACTTATTTCAAAACACTTTATAAAAGCTTTTCCAAGTCTACTTGCCCTTTACATCTTATGTAAAGAGAACAGATGGAGAAAAACGTTGTATTTTTACGCATTTCCAAAATCGAAAGTAACTGTTTATACGATTATAAGGTTCAATATTCCGTTTTAAAGCAAGTACCGAAATAATTAGGGTGCACCAGACTGCACACTACACTCTATAAAGTCAAAACATGCTATTTCTACCTAAAAAATTATTTTGTTCAGGTAATCTAATCTAGTCATGTTGCTCTAGTCATATTAACTAATATTTTTTACTATAGTAATACAATTTGGCTTTATAAAAAAAAATTTTAAATTTTTATATTAACACATGAATCACATTCTCAGGCTACACTACAAAACATTTCTATAGTGTAAAGCACAATACGCTCTTAGCGTGCTAAAATTAGCAGCTGTGTATGAGTGTTAACATGAGCAAAAGAAAGTGTTTATGTGTGTCCCTGCCTTCAGCAGGACCCTCACATCTCTGCTGTCCATTTCTGTTCCAGTGAGCACATCATGTGTCCCACTCTGGAGGTTCTTATCACTTGACATGAAATAAGGGGATAAACAAATGGAGAAAGCCAAGCATGAATCTCAGCTGCTCTCTCATTCTCGAGTCCTGCTAAAACTTCAGAATCCTTTACAAGCACAAAAGATTGAGTGTTTTCATGTGTTTAAGCAAGTGTAAGAGAACACCTCGTGACAGACATTCTGTGGAGCTCCTCAATCGTCTGCTTTGTGAATAGCAGCTGACTCGTCAGCCAATCACAATCACAGACGGACCGTGTTTGGAAAACAACCGCAACAAATACCAGAGCTGTGACAACTTTGTTACATTTGTACCTCTACAGCGCAGCATAATAGACAGCCATTAAATTATACAACACTACTGCTCTGTTACAAAACCTGCCAAGCTGCATGCAGCCTATGCTTGCATTTACATTTAGTGGTTTAGCAGATGCTTTTAGCCAAAGTGACTTACAAATGACAGACATCAAGTAAGCTGTAACAAGTAAGCTATGCTTGCTGTAAAGAAGCAACAACAAGTACGCTGTATTAAAGAAGCATGAAATAAAATACAGAAAAATAGCAAAATATGAAGAGCTTTTTCTTAGTTTAAGTGATTGTGGAAGAGGTGTATTTTTAGGTGTTTACTGCCTAATAATTAAATACATGATGAATCCATAATGACATATTAAAATCCCTCAAACAAACAGCTTGACAAACAAATCAAGATGCAAACTGCACAGAATGTCCTCAACTGCTGTGTCATTTCCTGGAAGTGTCTGAAACTACTGGATAACAAATTCAGATCTAAATCTGAGTCACACCAGTCACAGACAAAAACATCATGGGACAGGAGATCAAAATTGTGCTTTTTAAAGAACTAAAACTGAACACAGTGCAAACACTTAAAAAATATGTTTGATGTTCAGGGATTGCTGTTTCTGAGTAAGAGAAAAAAATGTGGTGGTTCTTTGAAATTAGTGCCGTATCGGGAATGGCTAATTTTATACTACATGAAGAGATGATACCTTCAGAAAAAAGACAGATGAGCGAATGTAACCTTTTGCAATGGAGTGCCCTGCACTTGGAACATGCATTTTGCATTAGGGATTTCAACCATACTGACTTACTATAGGACAGATGTCCACAGTCCACCCTACAGACATACACCCAATGCTAAAAGTGTCTTGTTAATTGGCAACGCAACATCCAGGATGCCTAACGCTGTTTGTTTGAGGTCGCTCCATCGGTTGACGTGACATTTATGGACCAAATTTGTCACTAATTGCTTTTTGGGGGTTTCCGGAGCCATTCCAAAATGCAAATAACCCACAAATTAAGAGCCTGTCATTCAGGGACAACAGAGGGGTTCTGAGCACAAATTGATCTGTTGTCCTCACAATGTGCTGTGACATCAACATTTATAAATATCTTTTGTTTGTGCCATGCATGTGCTGATGCCAACCGTCAGTCACCGGAGCGTTGCTATGGTGATCAATTAAGTGTCTCGACACCTTTAAGATCATTAACATTAATTCCAAACCCTGTGAAGTGTATCATAACGGCAGCAGCGCTCTGGGGGCGGGGCAGTGGGACAGGACGATGCTTTCATGGAGGCCTCAGGAGGATTAAGAGAAATGTGCATATCCCCCCCCCATCGCTCAAAATCACACAAGCAGCCTGTTAGAAAAGAGCAATGGAACGCTCACCTCCACTAATTATGAAACTCATTTATACGACTAAAAGAAGTGAATGGTAATCGCTCTGACAGCCCACAACAAAACTATTTAGAGATCCTTTATTAGTCTTTCTCCACAAGCACAGCAGGATCAGCCCACTTACTCATCACTAGTAAGGTTAACCTTAATTTACCATACATAACATTAAACAATTATTTAACTAGAATCCCACAACACATTATACGTATAATGCTTAGATCACAATGTGACATACAATACTGTCAATCATTTTAAAAGTTACACTATGTTTATATGTACAGTATGTTCGGTGTAAAGCTCTAATGCTACAGTAACTTTACAATCACTATACAAAACTCTATAAGATATTTAATATATATAAAAAATACCATCAAAAAAACGAAGCTCTGAAATTAAAATACAACAGTAATTTTAATCACAATGTTAACACTTCAATCTATATATCGATAACAGTCTATATCATTCAGGACAAAAGAGGGCTGTTGTACACTATTGATTTTTCTACCTCAAATAATCAGATAAATGTAATCAAGTTGAGGGCTGTTTTAAAGTCACATCCAATAGCAGCCCGGCGTTTTAACAGAAACCAGCCGCACTGCCTCATTCTAAGGTCATGTAAACGGTTACTGATTTACAATCAGCCCTTTTCTTGTTAGCATCGATCAGGTAGGGTTAAACAAGAAAGTAAAACTCAAGAGTTAAAGAAAGAATTTACAATGCTAATGCCTTCAGGAAACCCTTTTTGTGACCCTCTGAAAACATTATATGCTTTGTGTTGACCACCAGCTACAAGACTCAAACAACAGCACTGGTTATGAATTTTGACTTAAACCCCCAAACCTGCACAGAGCCAAAGCAAAGCAGACTAATTAACCTTGTCAGCTTGGCCCTCTGTCCTCAAGCTAACCATGAACTACGAATCCTGCTTCACATTAGATTTATCAACATCTGTCCACACAACAGGCCTGAATCGTATCGAAAGGCAGAGCTGTGGACTGTGTGTCATGTCCTGATTCTGTTCCCCCCCCTTCTCCCCATGATTTCCTGTTTTCTGTTTTTGTTATGAATAAAATGCCAAAAAAACAAGAATTAGAGGAAATAACCATGCATGCAAGGCAGCAAAACAACTGTGTTAGTTTTCTTTCTGCATGCAAATACACGTAAGAAAGAAGACCAATCAGCATTTGCATATAAAGTATCAGGAATTACATCAAATATTATGACATCATTATCTTCCAATACGTTTGAATGCTAAACATTCTGTGCAAGTCGATGGAAGATTTTTAAAAGTTTAGAAAAACATATCACACAGAACATTTTGAACTGAAAAATTTTATGTGTTGGTTAATTGGAATTGTCTGTATAAACAGTTCAGGCTGGATTAACTACAGAAATTTGTGGAGCAAAAAGAGGTATTAAAATACTAAATGGAATATTACAAAATGTTTTGGCTTGCAAGCTCCATGGAAAGAGCAATAACTAAACATGTGTATTAAGATATTAGTGATATAACAGTATTTTCACTCTGGCCAAATAATCTGCCTATTGTCACTATTGTGTCTGTGTTAAACATTTGTTTTCTAAGGGACGAGCTCTGATTCACTACACACTTCCTGTACCCCACACACAAATATAAAGTAAGCCCAGAGCTGTCATCGTCCCTCCAAAAATAAAAGCAATATCTGCAAAACAATGTTCACAAAACTTTAGCGGTCCGAGTGGTTTCAGTTATTTCATAAGGGGTTTCCAGTACACAGAGCTTCAGCACGGCCGAGAACCACAAAAAAACTGAACAAACAAATCAAATCAACTCACTTAACCACATTAGCCGGAATATATCAAAGAACATGAACTTTAAAGAGGACAGAGTTATAATTAGGACAGAACTGAAGTGATGTAATGATAAGAGGCCGTTTAAATTGAAGGCTCATGTAGAAACTGGAGCGCAGACAGAAACCAACAGTACAGTCAGATGGGCCAAAAACTGACACACTACATTTGTGAATCATGACATCAGACCACACACACATTCCCTTGTAGCAGGTTCATCGACATGTGTGGCATTCTCTTTCTGTTTTGTATTACATTCATTTTGTCTCTTGTTTTCTCACACCAAAACCTCAAAAGTTGAAAACAGCTTTAATAGTTTATCAATTCTTCGCCAAACCACTTTTGCTAGCTCATTCTTTATAACACCTCCTCTGTTATTCTCTCTGCTTTTGATTTGAAAGCCAACATAAAAATTAAACGGGACCCTGTTGACTTTCTTACGCACCATCCAGTTTAACAGAACAGAAAGTTGTCAAAACATCTAAATCCATAATGAAGGAACACTTGGCAGTGCAACGTAAAGTTTACAGTATTTACAATAATTACACCAAAGTCAAAATGAATGAGAAAAAGCATTGTGAAATCAATAATATACTGCAATCACAAATATTCTGAAAAACTATCTGTAATTTATATTTAGAACATTTTAACAAATGTTAAAATGACCCTGAAAGCTAGTTAAACAAATGTGTTAACCTGTTAAATCTGTTAACTTAACCAAATGTGTTAGTTTAACCTGTTTTACTCAGAAACACAACATTTTACTAAAGTAAACTTGCTTGTGAAAGATATTTCAGTTAAAATGTTTCATTTTTTGATCTGAGACCTGGCAGAAAGCTGCAGTTACTGTATGCTGGATACAGTTAGGATTCTTAATACTGAACTAGTCTGAGATTTGTGCTGAAAGGTTACTGGTATCAAGATCTTGTCAGATTGTTTGACGTAAGGCTTGAAAAGGGCTTCCCTCTAAACTGAAAGCTTTCCAGGCTAGATAAACGGAGGATATGCATTACCATTGACCTGAAATACCAACAAAGCTGTAACTTCCCATAAATGGAAGTTAAGGCCATTCCCTAACAAAGGCAAAGCTTTTAGGCCACTAAAAGCCAGAAATTAGACTCTAAATAATGAGGACTTCTCGCTCCAGGGAAAAATGAAAATAAGTTGCAAATCGTAATGGGGAATTCTGCATTGCCTGGTCAGCAGAATTGACAGTGAGAGGAGAAGCTCAGAGGGCAGAGGAGGGATACAGAACTGTCACAGGTAATCCATCATTTCACATGTATTCATTCCCTTCTGTTCCACTGTCTCACGTCTCTACTCATTTTACATGGAGATTCTGGGCTGAATCTGCAGAAAACAGAAGTGAACTGAGAGAAGAGTGAGATAGCTTAAACAGGTATAACACTCTTGCCTCAAATAAACTCTCATTTCTCACTAAAAGTAGAACATATCAGTTCTACATATAACATATACAAAAAGTCAGAACATATTTAAAATATCATTCATAGCCCAAACACTTGAAAACCACGATCACATTTCCAATATTTAAACATCTGATTTCAAAACCATGAACCTTAATACTGCCATAAAAAGGCAAAACACAGTAACTACACCAATATTAAATATTAGTTGATAAAATGGCTTTGAAAGGTTCTTGATTAAATTGTGATTCATTAAAGCAGTCACGAGACAAACCCGCTTGTAAAAGCACAGGTCATATTTTGGCTAAATGTGTAGTTACTGTGTTTTGGGTTTGCAGGGAAGAATACAGAGATCTCCTGTGATGGCTTTCCAGTAGATGCCGGACCCTGACTGCAGGAATTTGCTCCCGTTAAGCCACAAAAGCACTGAGGGCAGGCACTGACAGTGGCCAATGAGACCTGGCTCACAGTCGGTGCTGTAATCCCTCCCAGTTTCACAGGTGGCATCTTCATCACACTGTCATTTGGAAAGTCACTGAGGCTCTTTGGCTCACCTGATTCTACTGGAAAGGTCTGTTAGAGGAGGCTGCATGTCTGCACCTGCCAGTATTGGGTGTAGGTGAAATAGCCAAACCAGTTAATTAGAAAAGGTAGAAAAGGGTGTCCACATATTTTTGACCATGTACTGTATAATTACAGTGTACACTGTAGGTGGGACTACAAAAAGACCAAGCAACCAAAAAATGCTTGTCAAGCAACATTGTTGGAAACTTAACACTTAACTTTAAATGCATGAAACTTTATTAAAAGACTTGACCATGTGACATTTGTGAACTTATTTCTTTTAAGCGAACTCTTTCCTCACTTTCTGTCTCATTTACTTCCCATCAGGCAGGAATGAAACAATAGACAGATGAGCAAAAATATCCCACTTCCATCTCAAAGTATTACCATTGAAAGAATGTTCTTGCTGATGATTGGTTCCACTCCACAGCTGAGGAACTGCAGCAGGCAGGATGTGCACATAGCTTGTGTCATTTGTAGTTGTGATTGCACATGGAGGCTCAGCAGGTTGTATGATCCAGAGCATCTGGCTGTGATTAAGCTGTAGTACTGAGATCTTTCTTCAGTTACATGAGCTTCATCACTGCCGCTGGAAACTTCACTACCGCAGCTGTTTTTTAGTAAAAGGAACTAAAATGACTGATAGTCAGACTTAGTTTGGGATAATATTAAAATAAAAGGTTTGGCATTGATTTCATTCTGATTTAGGCTGAGGTTTACAATTACGTTAAAGTTTATAAATTACTGTTATATTGGGATTATTTTTTACATGAGAAAGAAGAATGTACCTATTATATAATTTCAGTGGCTCTTGGGATAAAACTGCTTGATGACTGACAGACAGTAAATTTACACCAATATTAACACAGTCTTATTGGGACATATTTGAACAGGGTTCAAACTTCAACATTAAAAATGGTATGGAAGCAAAATCGCTCCTAGAGTAAGGCTGAATGACTTAAAAATAGCATTTAACACTGAGAAACTAGCTTGACCTCTTTACACATTCTTACTCACTAATCGTGCATATTAACCAGTTAACAGTGACTAACAAGTGCTGAACAACTCAGTTACAAGTTTGTCAGCAGTGCCAGTGGAAAAACAAAGACTCTGCATCACTTTTAAAGCTACATACACATAGTTAAGAAAATAGCATTTGGAAACTAAAGCACAAATATATACGCAAACTGACTGCTGTATACATTAATGAATCTGAATTATCACACTACACTTTTTTAGATCAGGTGACTCATTTAAAACCTATGTGTCTGTAAATGGGCAATAATAGTCAACTACTTCAAAACCTAATAAGATCTGATTACAGGTATGAACAAAATGCTGCTGTCGAAAGCACAGGTGTGTGGGTAAGAAACCCCAGTGGGTGCTGCCCGTCTCAAACACACTGTCCTGACTGCAGGGGTGGATGTGCCCATCTGGTCTAGGCTGGTTATGATGCCAGCCTGGGCCCACTAATGAGTTGCTTACAGCCTGTGTTTTGAAATTACAACCTCAAAAAAAAAATCACATTGTCCTGCACACAGATCCCAGGTGTTCCTGGACCAGCCAAAAAGACAAAAACAGAGAGAGAAACGAGAAGAGATAAAGAGATAAAGAGAGAAGCGAAGACAGCTAATTTAAAACATATTCCATACAAAGAGAAAGAGATTACATTTATACAATATGTGTAATCTTACAAAATACACAAAATGTAATCATTTCTGTGTCTGTAGTGACATCAAAACGCAGGGCCTTTGACCGGGTCTTGGTGATAACTTCCCATCATAACTTTCCTATAAAACCAAAGTAGATTTAAGAATCTGACACCACTTAAAATGCTTTAACATTTTTCTAATTAATTAGAAACATTTTAAATTATATTAGTATCAGCATGAGTATAGCAATTTGAGAGAAAAGTTTAACTGAAACATTTGAAAATGTCTTGGAATTTGATATGTCCCATTTTTGTTTCAATGACAGCATGAGCGCGAGCTGGCATCAACTTCATGTGTTTATGTGCAAAACCTGATGATCCATGTTAGCCCAGCATGATCTGAGAATCTTCCAAAAAGAATCAGTGTGCATCAGCGGAAGGAAATCTGACTTTTGGTACAAAGGAGTTAACACTTAGCATTACACATTTGTCATAACATTTGAAATTTTTCAAATCCTAAAAATGTTCTGTTTATTTCTAGGTTTAAGTAAGATTTGAAATCTCAGGCTGGCCTCAGACTTCTGGACTCCACTGCAGACATAAAGCAGGTCTCTGTATTATAACTAACTCTTTGGACGAATTATCAATCTCCATGTTCTCAACAAATAAAAAGACTCGCAGACAGTTAACATCCTGCAGTGATCAGGGTCATAACACACACACACACACACACACTAGCTCACAGTACTGTAGTGCAGTGTGTGATGAGCTCATGTTGTGTGTTGATGTGGCCTGTGAGCAGTGTATGTGCTGTTGTGTGTCTGGGAGAGAGTCTAACAGCAGGAGCAGCAGATTATGCAGACGAATAGCTGCACAAGACACTACAGAGGATGTAGTGCATCAATCACACAGCACGCGCACGGCACGAGCAGACGATCACACACACAACGAACCACCCAAACACACACACACACACAAACTATGCAAACACACACAAACCACACAAACACAACCGGCATAAGCAGGCGCTCACACACACACACACACACTGAATGACCCAAACACACCCACACAAGCAGAAGGAGACACACACACACAAAACTATGAAGATCCCAAACGCACCATCAAGTATATCTTATGTAAACACACACACACCAATACACACTAGCAAGACCATACAGTGACACACCAGAAACATTAAACACGTGCATACACAACACGCCTTCGACTGTAGTATACACAGCACACAAACACCCGCACAACATGACAAACACATTATGCGTTCACACACGTGACATGGCAAACACAATGATGTACATTCTGTTGAGGAGAAGGCAGAAAGCCCCTGATCTTTACCACACACATATACATCCATATAACACCACTCAACTAGAGGCTTCATGTAGCTGCGAGGGGCTTCCCGCTGGGACCCTACAGTGCAGACCAATCCTCAACCCCTGTGAATTATAGCAGCAATATCCACTGCTTTCTGCTCATGGGCCCGACAGCTTAATGATCTCTCCCACTCCCAGTTTACACACACACACACTCTGCATTTCTTGCACACACATCAATTACATTACACACCACAAAAAGCAATCCTGATGCCATCCCCTCCTCACTCATAAAGTATCCATTTCCAATAAGCTCTATGACACACAGCCAGCTGTACAAACAGAGAGCTGAGTCTGAGGTGGCTGTACTGTAACTGTACACCACAGCGCATGCTTGATCATGACAAATATTCATAAAACAATGTGAGATAAGTAAAAGATCAATGGAAAAATGGACCAAAATAAAACAAACGTCCAAAATAAGGTAAACAGACAGGCAAAAAACAAATATGCAAAATAAAAGCATAAAAAACAAATAGGCAAAAGAAGAATTCAACTTAAAGAACGAGCAAGAAAAGCAAGTAAAATAAAAAGAACGACTAAAAGACAGAAAGAGCAGAAAGAACAGAATGAAAGGAAGAAAGAAAAAAGAGCAAAAAGAAAGATACTGTTATGAAGAGATGGATAGAGATGTATCTTCAGGCAGACAGCAGCATGTGACTCATTACAGAGACTGAGACAAGAGAGAGAGAGATCTTTGTGTTCCTGTTACAGTCACCGTTAAAACAACATTACCCAGGCTGAGAACGTCTCTAAATGATATGAGGTCAGAAAACAGTGACTTGAGGAGACCACAGTGGGAAAGGTAGGAGCCATCCACCTTAAACACTAAACACTAAACACTGCGCTATGTAGACAACTGAGGGAAAATGGCCCTGCACTGCTCACAATACAGATGAGGCCTACACATATTTGCTTCATGCTTCACAGAGCTGACAGAGCAGACGGCAGGCAGAGGGGAACGTGTAGTGTAGGGATGAAAAGGCCCGCTGCACACATCCTGCTGTATCAGAGAGAGGGAAACACACAGCGGGTGGTTGACCGGCTTCTTGCAGTTCAAACGGGCGGAGCTGCTGCCTGCATTACACTCGCTTAGACTGGAATTTGTCTTGGGTATCTTGTGCATTGATTACAACAACGTCTAAGGGTCTTAACGGTACAGTACACTCAACAATGACAATTCTGTCATCATTTACAAACTGTAAATACTGTAAACTATAAACAAAGGGAAAATTACAGAAAATCCTTTTCCATTCAATTTCAACAAAGGGAAACTTGAGATTTCAAGCTTGAAAAACATCTATAAAGCATCTTAAAAGTTCCCAACAAGTGAATAATCTGACACACAGTGTTTATTCAAAGTCCTCTGAACCCACACAGTGGTTTTGTGAGGGGAAAAGAGTGAATTTATAACAATACAAGCCCCAAAAACAAAGTGTCTATGCAGACAATGATCTCATGTTAACAGAAGTACTATTTGGGTTCCAGTGGTTATATTTACATGAATTTCCTTGTTTTATTGCAACACAATAACTCCTACAGAGACGTCCCTGCTTGTTCAGAAAAACAACTCACTCAAAATAAAAGTAAAAATGTTTTCGCATATGACTTCAAAAGCGAAACTTACAATTAAAAGCACCACAAACTTGTTGTGGGTACATGAGAAAGGAAGTTCAAAATAATATAATTTTTTCCCAATCCCTGTTTTACAATAGGCTATGTGTGTTTGAAAGGCATGACATCACCGTTTGGACGTCTAGCAGTCCACCAGTGCACAAAACTGCAGTTGCCTCCAGCGCCATCACATTGCAACTCAAGCTATCGCTGTACTGCCCCTCACTCACCACAGACTGTTTCCGGACTCGCACGGCCATCAGAAGAGGTATAAACAATTGTTGTCCATCTTATGAACTCAAATTAGCATTTACCGTGAACTCCCAAAACACTGTGGTTGAGAAAAACATGTTTTGAGAATGAATGAAAGCTGATGGTCTCAGGGCTGATGTAAACAACACACCCTTCATCCTATCTTATTGACAAATATATGACAATACACCTGATTTTATTTTGTATTCATGTCAACAAAAAACAAATTTGTTTTTGTATCAGATTTCTAGCTGTAAAGGAATAAATTCACACAAAATTGAAAATTCTGCCATTATTTTCACTCATATCATTCCAAACACGTGTTGTTATTTCATTCTGTCAGACACAATTTTTTTATGATCTACAGTATACGGGACTAAAGTACATTCACAGTGCAGGTAATCTGACATATTTGTAGCAAAACAAACGTTGTATTCTGTGTTATTGCATGAGGGATGTGTATAACGCTGGGAATCTCTGACTGAGGCCACCCAAAGAAAAGACATTAATCAGGGTAGGAGTCCATTAAAACCCTCTGGTGGGCCATAAAGCCTCAAATCATGTGATGACTGCCCAGTCCACACATCAATATATGAGCCTCCATTGGGGTGGGTTTGTGGACACAGAGAGATATATTGTGTCCTCCTCAACCGGGAACATTCTGTAAATTGACACGTTCCTCTCATATATATGTATATATACAATAATATAATATGTGTGTGAGTATGTAAATATATTATAGTAGAAAGCCAATTCTTTTCCTTATACTGTACGTCATTTATTTTCAGCAGATAATTAAGCATTGTAAATATGCAAATCTTCTAAAGCCACCTCTCCCTCAGTAGATTAATAAAAGCCCGCATGAATATTTCAGTGATTTAAAGTATGCGTGACCCTATTATGAGTCAAGCTCATGACTTACAAAACATGTTCACGTGACACGATCCCTGCATTCATCAGATGTACATTACGATCTTACATCAAATGAGTTTAAAGATGGAGATTAAATTTTGGATTGGAGTACAAATCTCTGAATATTCAGAAGGTTGATGGAGTAACTTCTTTGGCATGTCCTCTATGGATGAGTGGAAATCTTTTGAGATAACTGGCATGAACATATTAACATGAACATGTAATGGTAACCTGAGCGTAGCAGATCATAAATCAACTTCATCATGCTGTTTATTACCAGCCCCAGCTAACCTAATAGTAATAGGGCAACACAAATAATATTCAAAATTGTACTTAAAGTTTATCTTATTTTTTATATAATAACATACAATAATAATAAATGTCCCGACACCATTTTTGCTAATCAAATAAATAAACAGGGTAACGTTGGCCTACAAATGCTATCAAACACATTCATGTAGGAAGTGTCACAATGACAGCGCTTATAAAATAAGGGTTCTCTTCCTGAGTCGTTCTGCACCTGTTAGCAGGTGGAATGGAGATATGAGTCAGTTTCACCCCAACCTGTCTGACAGGTCCCACCCAGAGAGCAGGTGTGCTACATATTCAGTCCATGGTTTTGCTAGCGAAACAGTGTCGTAATCGCTGGTATTCAGGATCAAATGTGCCATTGCCACAGCAGTACCAGTTAGCACCAGTACAACAACACCACCAGATCCCTAAAGCTCCATTCAGAGCTGTGAGTGGAGACGGAGTAGAAACATTCGAATGTGTCTATATAAGAAACCAGCTTGTGTCTGTGTCTCCACACTGGGTTTGACATCAAAGTGAAGTACCACATCTCAGAACGTCTGACTCTATTTCAAAGGAATTTCTTGGAGAGTGGCTTCCAGAATGAGATAAGATACACACTGACTATTACGCACAAGTGAGACAAAAGCAAGGACAGAAACAGAGATAATGTCAGAAGAAACCAGTCAGACAAGATTCCTGACGTTCCAGAGCGCGTAATGCAAACAGAGGGCACGAAACTGTGTAAACAAGCCACTAGAACATTCTACAGCCCTTCTACTGTGTATTAAACAAGCACGTTATGTGAAGTTGCTGGAACTGTGGTACTTTTGTCAGACATTTCTCATTTTTGGCAAACCTCTTTCTAAACCCTTCTCAGAATTAAAAGGTGTCTACTTTCAACACTTTTCTTCAGACTCAAATTGTCCCATAAAGATTATGCTAAACACTTTAACAAGTGGGAAGGAAAAGATATAACAAACACAACAACATAGGAAGTTGAGGAAAGGAAAGGAATCAGGAAATGACATACAGGAAGTGACACCAGTCAGGGCTAAACAGCAGACAAGGCTTGTGTTGTACCTGACTGGACATCTCTGTTTCACGAGCACTGCAGTATCACTACCTTAGTCAGCAAACAGTATTAAATTGAACGCAGCTAATGCCAAATAATTTCCCCACCTCAGCTCTTAAACTTTACTCAGGGTGTATTTCAGCAAAGCACCAACAAATGGATTTACAAGACCAACATATACTTCATTTAAAGCCCTTTTAATATCTTAATGTCTCTATATCATTAGCTGCATTAAACAGAATCCATATTCTAAAGACCCATGTAATCAATTAATTTAATATCCTTTTTTATTATACTTATTGGCCTTTACGCCAGTTTTTATTGACAGAGGCTGTAACAGGGACATAGGAAGTTATGCCAAAGAGAGTCAATGCAATCAGGATACAATGCTTGACTTGAACCTGTATTTCCCACACGAGCATCAAGGCTCAATTTGTCCTGATCACATGCACAAACCACTAGTCCTCAGCTCCTACAGACTACGTTCTAAATGTACTTATGAAGGAATGCATTAAGGGTTTATATAAAGCTGCAATCTTTATTGTCATAAAGGATGACAGAAGTAAAGAATGAGAGGAAACGATGAACAGAGTTGGAATAAAAGAAGGAAAAGAAACCGTGACAGACAGCAGGAAGGAGAATGCAGAGAGCTGCAGTCTGCACTCTTCAAACGAGGACAATGCGCTCCACATAGAGATCTAATTGCAATACCTGGCAACAAAACTTATTTAATTAGGTAATGTAGGAAAAAGTCTGCGTGTGTAATCTACCCACTGAATGATACTGAAGGATGATTAGCAGTTCGACAGATGTAATGAGAGATGAGGAGAAGATAAACTTCTCTAAACAATACATGCTAAGATAGCGGTTCAAATGCAAAGAAAGCAAAAATTTTTGGTGAAACTAAGAGAAACCAAAACCAGAAAGGAAAAAGTCACAAAAGATTCCCGAAAAATGTGCGAATCTAAAGGAAAACCACAGAGACCGACAGAATTCTCCACCCTAATCCCAGAATAAAGACTGTGGCTCCCAAAAATCACAACTTGTCTCCATCTTTGTCAATGACACACAAAGAAAAAAACTTCAAAGTCTATACAATTTTTTCCACCCCAAAAAAGTGACAGATGAGGAGAATCGGTTAGTCACACCTCGTCCTCTTCCCCTCAGAGGTGCTCAAGACAACTTTTATCCTCTCTCACTCAATAATGAAGAGGTCTAAAGCATTGCCACTAGAGAGCAAAAACATTTCCAAATGAGAAACAGACAGAATGAAATACCAACTGCACCGCGAGGCAACTTTAGCCCTGTAGCCTAGCATAAATTATTCCCACCCAACCATTCACAGACTGAGAGGTGCACATTGAAAAACATGGCTACCAGACTTCAGGAATGGATTCCTTTAAAGCTGTTGGTAGAATTACAGGCCGTGTTAGTAAGTCAGTGCCATACGTACTAATTTGAAGTGACGCGGCTATATTAAAGGGTTATGAATAGCATCAAACGTTAAATAGCACCACAGTATTTCCTGCGACGCTATTCAGCTGTGATGCTATGCTACTGCCAAGTCTACAACATCATGGCAACGTAAATAAGGAATTAATTAAATGAAATGTGAGGAGTTAAAATAGACAGCTCCAAATTTGGCCAAGCATTTACTGAATTAATCGAACCAATTTGTTAAAATTATTCTAACCAACTTTACCATAAAAATAACAGTATAGTTTAGTTATGTAGTTAAAATCAATTATTTTAGGTAGGAAGTGTTGTACAAAAAGGACTCATTTTACTGCAAAAAGACAGAGTGAGGGTGATGAGAAATTAAAATAAAAGTTAAGATGTGGCGGATCAGACCAGTGTGTGAGTGACTAGATGACAATAAGGAGAGAGAAGCATCCCTTTTGACTCCAAGCAGAACATGACGGATCTCAACAGACAGCGTGTGTGTATGTGTGTGCGCTCTTCTGACCCCTGTCAGCTGGGCCGCCTCTGCACTTACACGTTCATATTAATGCCACTCAAATCACAATGCCATGAATTCAGTCGCCATGGCGAGAGAGATAACCGGAGACTGAAAGATACAGCACGTGAAGGCAAATTAATGAAGGCAAACAGTGAGAGAAAGCAATTATAAAGGTGTTGATGAGATATATAACTCTCTCTCACACACACACAATGTACATCACAAAACACGCACAAACAAGACATAAAACAAGCACATGCTCCAACCAAATAAATGAGTACAAGACCATACACGCCCCTCTATGACTGAGAACAAAGACAGGGGATATGACAGCAGATGTCGAATACAGTGGCCCGAGTCGTCAGGATAAATCCTACTGTAAACATATGGTAGACTCACCTCCACAGCTGCCTGCTGTCAAACTACAACCCCCCCGACCGCAAACATGACAACAAAAGGCATCAGGATCGTTTAGACATCAACATGCTTCAGTCACTACATTCAACACCACAAGTGTTTACAATTATAGAAGCTATTTCGCAAGTCAAGGTTTTTGCAGTTTTGATTTGTTTAGAATGATGCAAGAACTGCGTGTGACTTCTTTACAAATCAATAACAGAATACTCAACAAATAGGAAACGAAATGGCGAAATCAATCAATAAAAGATCAGGATTAGTTTTATTTGCCAACTGAGATACGCAGAAAAATTTATTTATAACAGATTGAGGCAAAGTGTTCCTGGAGAGTTTGTTGTGGATTCTAACTTCCTTTTGTAAATACTAACACATGGCTATTAAATTTAATTGCTTGATTCGTTTTCTCTTCCTAAAGTGGAGTTCATCCTTCCTGGGGTGTGTATATGTGTGTGGTTGGGTGGGTAAGTGTGTTTAAACTACCTTGTGTGGAAACATTAGTCTGTGTCTCCAAACAAAATTCCTTTTCGAGCAAGACCAGGTGTCAACATACAATATCCAGACACAGCAGTTCCTAATTTCAGGAAAGGGTTTGCTGATTGTACAAAGCCGAAGGAACCAGACTGTATTCATTTACATCAAGATATGAGCCACTATTCTGAGAGACCCTGAGGAGATACTTCAATAATTTTTGGATTGTTTACACAAATCAAAGAATGGAACGCAATTTGCACAGGTTGCAGGAATTTACTTTGTAAATTTTTGGAATAATGCGTTTTGGAATGAAGGGTACTTCAGAAGAACAGGGATCAGTTAACCAAACTTCCTGTGATTATTTCATGCAATTATTCTCTCAAAGAAGCCAAATCTTATTCAGCCCAAACATTACAAACAATAAAAGCAAAAAAGAGGCGACCGTATCGGCCACTGGGGTGGCAGTGTGTAGTCTGTCTGCTCTTGTTGACAATAAAAGCCCATCGAAACCCCCGTACTGAGTCCGTACGAGCAGAGGCAGGAACAGAAAAGGCCTTTTGCCTAATGTGATCTGTGTACTCAGACCCCTGGGTTTCAACTGAACACAACAGCGGTGAAAAAACACATAGCAACCTCTCCTGAGACCTTCAGATGATAAAGCATAATTCAACCGGATATAGAGAACCATTGACGACTTGCACAAAGGCGACGATTATCTCGAGGTTACGTTCACAACCCGTGTGAGACGGCTGTGAAAATCAGAAAAAGAAAATCAGAGGGTAACAAGAGCAAAACTGATGCTACGCATGGTTGATCGGAACATCTGATGAGCGCGAGTATTAACAATATTCCTCCCCACAGGAGAAACTGTTTCTCTGTTCCAACCATGATCTCTCTCTGCAAAGGTCACGTGAAAAGATCATTCAACCAAAAATTGAACTTTTGTCATTATGCAGTCACTCCTATGTTGTTTGGTCCATGATGACAGATGTTCCACTTTTGGGTGCCTATAAAATAATGCTATTCAAATGAGATTCCTCAGATTTTTTCCCACCTTCATCAATGTCAATGTCCCCAACAGTATGCGAGTTTCATTTGTCATAATGGGAAAAAGTTGGGCCAGACTTCAGCTATAAATCTCTCCAACAGGCTTTGAAGAAACTCGTGCAATCATTTTAAAAACTGATTCACAACCTGACAGGTGGTGATTTATTCAGATGTCCAGGAAAAGTGCAATGTCCCTACAGCCATCTCTCACCAGAGGCCTGTTTGCCTTTCAAAGCATCTGCTGATTCAGAAATCGAATTCATCGCTTTCGCTCAGTTCTTGTGTGACTCATTGGGCATCGCTGACCAAAAGCAGACAAGCCGTCTAGTAACATGATCATCACATGCTTTCAAATGATTACGAAAGATTATGGATAATGAGAAACGCTAAAATCTGTCAAAAGCACTGAACAAACCTGATGGGCCGCATGGCAGCCGTGACAATGATGTTGTGGAACACATTACTTTAAAACTGTGGGATTAGAACAGCGTGACAGCATCAGTGACAGGAAGTGACAAAAGCATTATGAGAAGGATTGCCGTGTCAGATTGCTTTAATTTAAATGCTGTTTAAGCTCGGATTAAACCAAAAGAAAAACAAAATCAGCAGAATATGGAAAAGAAACCACATTAAAAGCAAAAGATTACGAGACAGGAGATATCAGGTTTCACACGTGTATTTAAGCATGTGAGGAAGATATCTTGAAAACTGAGATGAGCAAAACAAAGACAAAAGAGGTTTATCTAAGGGCCACCCAAGCCTTGCTCAGAAGCCTTTATTGAGACAGGTAAACTGTTGATAGACTGAGCACACACCATCTCTGAGTATCTGACATTCAGCTGAATGTTTGCTCAGCTCCTGGGTAACCTGGGCTTGAGAATTAAAGCAGTGGGGGAAATCCTTAATAAACAGCCAACTAGCATAAGTGTGTTTCCCCTTTGCCAAAAAGCCCTCTGATACCTACACAGTAAAATCCAGTTAGACCTGTGAACAAGAAATTCTTTACGGCACCCTCCACAGGTCATTGGTGTCATACTAACAGCGGTAACTCACAAGAACCTATTAGCCGGCTTGGACCGAAGCTGTCCCTATGGACACAAATGAGAAAAACAAAGTGTTTTTGCCCTTTAACCATCACACTGTACAAATGCTAGTGTGACCAGTTCCCTGTATGTACTGCTTATATTATTGTAAGTGTCTGTATTTCAGTGAGTAAAGGGTCGGGCCCCTGCTGATTTAAATAAAGGCTTCTATTACCCTTTGCTCACTGATATGCCAATTTATATAAACCTCTAACCCTAAGCATTAACCCTCAGTGAGGGACTCGTTCTGCACCATCTGTGCTATTGACATCAATTAAACTCTTTTAAACATCTTATTGGGGAAAGTTGTGTTTTGGGTGGATGAGAAAAAAAGGAAAAACAATCTCATTGACCTACACTGAAGCCATATCTAGGGACCAGAATATTACAGAGGCTAAGCAAGCAACACCCTAGCAATCCTTTACCAACATTCAAAATAACCATTCAGAACAATACACAAAAACCTAGCAGCATAAGCACCACAGAACATAAATGTTAAAGACTAGTTCTAAAAATGGCTATAAATGCCAGACCTAACAATGTTTAGTCTGTTTAGTCACTATATGTGCACCATATAAAGTCTCACAGACGCCTGTGTTGACGAAAGCATTGTGTTTAATACACCTTGATAAGTTACACCTCGAGAGCAGTGTACACAAACTGACGTTACGTAATCACAGGTGGAGGAAATCATTCATTCGTTTGTCTCTCTATTCCGGTCTTTCTTGTAGAGTTGAAGAGCGGGTAGTTTTTCCTCATTGTTTAAAGTCACTATGGCTGACCGGCCTTCACAGGAAACGGAGTGTGTTCCTCTCTTTCTCCTGAAGAACACAGATGTTTAAACTGAACTCAGGAAAAGGAAATAAACACTTCCACATGAAATCTACTCACCGAGGCCTCAACCCGTCAGCTAATTTACACTGATGTAAATATAAAAGCCTATATATAATATACATATAAATTGTGATGTACCGTAATATATAATGAATACAATAATATATAACATATGTATGTGTGCGTGTGTGTGTGTAACAATGAATATACACCAATGTGAAAAGCAAAACAGCTGTAAGCAATAGCACTGCAGAAAGCAAGAGCATTAAAATCCTCTAAAGCCTGACATGATCCAAAACCTAAATACATTCAGAGTGACCCCTAACCAGTCGAATACCACTGCACGGTCCCCTCTCCTCTAGCTCATGGTAGATTAGCATGATCCCAAGGCAAACTGAGGCCATGAACATGCTAAATGCACACATGAATTTTCTCCCCAGGCACAGCAGCCTAATCCAGCCTGATGCCAAATCTCACACAGAGGATGAGAGACCGGCCACACAGAAGCTTCCAGACAGAGGGATGTAGAGCAGTGTGTCATTCTATCTCAAACCACTTCAAAAAGCAGCTCAGCGTGGAAGGCTGATCTAGGACCAGCTTTTGTTTACAATGAGCACAGACAGAGGAGAAATCTGATACAAGATAAGCTGTCCTACTGTGAAATGCATCAGGATAACCAGTCAAAAGCCAGTCTGGACAGTAGATTTTAATAGTCTGAGACTACATTCAGAACTGGGGAATTATTCTTTCTGAATTATTATCTTCCCACCTAAACTTGGACAACTCTTAAAGACTGTGAAAAGTTCAACACAAAGAAAGGTTATTTAAGGTTCTCCACTATTCTGAGGTCACTATCCAAATGTATGCAAATGTGTGTTATTGACCATCTTAACTCACAAAAAGGTCAGATCCATACACTGAAGTCTACCAGATCATATCAACTCAAACCTTATTGGAATATTTGGGTCAACTTCCATGCCAGTGCATGTTGGTGTTAATGCAAAGGGGGGCATGACAAATAGTAAGAAATTTATTGTTTCACTTATATTAAGATCATTTGTACTTAAGAATTTTTACTGAAATAGAAAGTGATACAAAACAGAAGCATTTTCACTAGTGTTTTCAGACTTTTGAACCCCACTATGCACTAAGGCAAAAACCTCAACATTGTTTTTGGCATTCATATATTTTTTAGGAAGGTATCATCTCTGATCTGCAGCCCAATCAAAACTTAATATGAATCGTTCATAAATCTTGCTCTTGTACATTTTCCTCATTTTTACACTGCCATCCCCACATGACACGTTCAGCTTTAAGTGCCACAACTCTGCTGACAATAACAACAGTGTTTTCATGACTGAAGAAGAACAGGCTTATTCCATGAATCAATAAAACAGTGTTGAGAGGTATTCATATTACCTCCAGAGAGAGCTGCCAGGGCACAGGCTGTTAGTGAGGTCACCACAGGACTGAGAGCCTTAATGTAAAAATCAATGAAGATTAATGAGTGAATTTGTTGTGCGCTGCATTAACTGTGCCGAAGGTTATGGACCGGCTGTGTGCTCACTCCTGCAATAATTAGACACCGTATATAATAACAGCCCGCGCGATTGAACAACGCCATATGACCATCCTTAAGACATTTTTCACTCCTGCACCTACAGGTGCTTGTAAATACAAGAGCACACGGAGGCCCGTGCCACAAGAATCTGCTGCACTTCACTCTCGGCTAAATGCATTTCATATCAATAATTCATCTTACACGTCTTGAACCATGGGGAGTTTGAGCTCCTCAGCTTCTTTAGACAATAACGGAGCCTTTTCTCATGAACTGACAGAAGCACAGATGGCATTTGTTGCCAAAAACATTTTCTTAATTAAGGCTGATTACAAAAAGAAACGAGCAGAGAAAACCCAGGCAGCAAGACAGATTATAAAAAGTGAAACTCAACCCCAGAATGTATAAGAGGGAGCTGGAGCTGGGCCCAATGGTGCTCTGGGAATCCAGTCGGAGCTGATTGGCTGGTTTCCTGATATTGTCTGAAGTCATTTGGTGAAATGGGTAGAAACATACAGAGCGGAGAGAACTGCATAACTTAAACCATGTGATGACACAAGCCTTTAGGGAGTCACAGTGCTTTAGCACAATGGGCTGTCTGTAGTGGTTTTACCTGTAATAATGTCTCACTCTTCGACTCCTCATAAATGATTTAAGTGAAATAAATGACCAGTGGGCTTATTATTATGAAGAAGGCCAGCATATGCGGATGACCCCTCTCTGTTGTAATTGTATTTAGGCACTTCAACAAAAGGCCTCTACAGAGAACATACAGCATGTGCTGACTTTAGAACTTTATCACTTATTTCAAGTCGACTTACCAGGGTGCAAAATGTTTTATGATGACTTAACAGGAAACAAAATGGCAAACATACATCTATGACTTTTGTCTGGTGTAATTGTGTTTAAGAAGTCTCCTAAGTCTTTAAAAGCCTCTATAAATGGTACAACATCATAAGTGGACTTAGGAACTTTGCCACGTATTTTAAGTTGACTTAACAGGGTGCACGAGAATGGCACATATAGTGAATGAGATGTAACCCGAACTCTTCTTACCTTGTCTCACAGTTTTTAGTCTTATAGGTCCCTTGCAGTTCTTGATCACGGTCAGTACATCATACAGCGGTAATCCAGAAACGGAGAGGGTCTCCACTTCCAGCAGTAAATCCCCCTCTGACAGTTTCCCGTTTCTGTAGAGCACGCCGTTCTCGTTAACGCGTCCGACATACGCGAACTCCCCGTTCTCCGCTCCACCGAGCAACTGCACGTTAAGCTCGCCACGGGCGTCCTTAGATACCGAGCACTCGTTCACTTTAGTGGTCCAGTGATTCTTCTTTTGTACCACTTTGGACATGATGAATCAATAAAAATCCGCCCACAAAGAGGTCGTTCCGCTGACAGATCGGTAAATGTGCTTCATAAAATAAAATATCTCACGGAGACGCGGTAAAGTTTCTTTTCCGTCCCCTCGGTCATGAATGCAGCTTCCTCGCAGCTCAAGAACAGAAAGAAAATAAAATTAAGCCATTGTCCGGCAATCCACTAAATGAAATTCATATTCCGACCGTCTGTCTAATTCGCCTGTAATGTTTTCCTCATCTTCTTCATATCCTTGTCCTTAAATCCTTCTGGTCGTGCGTTTTAATTTAATAATGAACTTATATGCACTTCTTCTCAAGTTTGAAGCAGTTTTCAAATGAGTTTTTCATTTCCGAAGCACTTCTGAGAACAGTTTCTCACTGGGACCCGCAGCTTTCCTCTGTAATGGTTTCCTCCCGGACCGCGGCTCCTTTAAACAGGTACAGAGTTGACGTCTGTTTTGATACACTTCATCCTGTTCTGCCTGCTCGCTACCAGGGATGGAGCGGTCGTAGAACCGCGCATGCGCACTACCTCCCTTCGAACCCGACGGGAAATCCTGGCTGGGCCTGTCACTAGGTCCTAAAGCCCGTCTAACGACACGGCATAACATTTACCACCGTAAGCCGATTGGTAGAACCCCTTTAAACTCTTGATTAAATGTCTTTGAGCATATAAATCTTCCAAACGCTGAAATAAATAAAATATCTGAAGGATAACACCTGGACTTTTATGCGAGGCTTTAATCAGCATACAAACCCGGTAATTGTAATAAGATGAATTAAAAACAGGTTCAGAACCTCTGTACTGGGCCACTGCCATAAATCATGGAAAAACGTCTTGGAAAGGTTGCCAGATTCCTGTTGTGTGTGTCTTTTGCTGTTACAGGGGATTGGAATGTGTACTTGCACAACCAGTTGTATGTGTGTATGTGAAATTTGTAACGTGGGGGTTTATCATATCTGTATCTTTGTTCTGTCTGTATCACATGTGTCTTTGTTAATCAGGTTCAGCCTGCTCTGTTTTATTCCTGTTTCAGATTTCCCCTTAGAGAAAGCATAATTCAACCTGCAGTTTTTTGGCAAAAATCCATCTTATAAAGTTTCTGCTCCATTAATCTGTTCATTATTATTGATCATCATTATTGTCAATAACATCATCAATATAATAATTGTTGTCAGTGTCATTACCATGATCAACCATGCCCTCACTTTATCCTGTTGGAGTAATGCCTTTCTATTCATTTTCCAAAAACTCTTCCTCATCATTATCTTCATCATGTCTTTCATTATATCATATACAGTATGTCACATATGATTCACAGGTTCATTTCTGCATGAGTTTGTCTGACAGCGTGTTACAGCCTGACACGTGAAGGGCTGTCATTGGGATCAGATGGGCTTCGCTCTTCACCTTGGGAAAAGCACATGAGCGCTCTGCTCCTAAAAATAACATTCAAAATTCCCCCCCCTCCCTGGAGACACCAACCATTGGCCTGGATGGGACAGGAAACAGAGTGCTTTTAAGCCCAAACTGTGCAACTTCTCATCCAATCACCAGCTGAGCTATCGGATGCACAGTGTGTTCATGCCATGACGGTCTGCCGCATCTGGGATCTTTGAATGATGATGTAACATGTCTAACCCCATTTCACTCGTGAAATAATCATGAGCAAATTTGGAGCGTTAACTAAATGCTGTTTGGCTCCAACAATCCAGATAAAGTCTGATGTCCCTCTTGATGTTTATGGGTTGTTCCAGCTGAGACCCAAAACTCAAATCACTTGCCTGCCAAACAGTGTGTTCACTAGCATTTTAAATAAGCAGTATTGAGCCTCGCTGCTTCAGATAGGTGGTGAGGTATGGCACCAAGACAAGTGAACGAGGTTTGTATACCTAATGGGGAGTATTATAATGCAGTGCTTTTTAACTTTATAGTCCCAGGGCCCCTGCACCTGCACTCTCAGCCAGCCCAGAAATCCAGAGTTTAAACACTTTCCTAAAAAACATTTTGAAATAATTTCGTTAAAACTGAAATCCATAACTTTTTTGGTTAAAATAAACAAAAAACAATTACTGAGAAAGTATATAGCAGATCGGCATTAAAAATGGTCTCCTTACCTTACCCCAATTCACAAGGGTAAGTTTGTAATATTTATCTATAATTTAAGCTGTTGAGTTGGATTTCCCAGGAAATGTCAGTTTGGCTTAATTTACTTCAATATAAGTTAATAAAAGTACATAAAGAACCCTGCAATTTTGTTTCAAACACAGATGGGGATATAAAGGCAAAAGTTTCAGACTCAAGCTTTAAGAATATTAGATTAAGAACACAACATTATATAGTGCCTAAAAGACCATTACTTAGAAATTTAGAAATTAGTTGGACTAGAAAATAAGGTTGGACACTTTGGGCGTGTAAAGCAACATTTATTCAAAAGTGTCTTTAGCTGAATTATCATTTGAAACTTTCTCTCTACTCTCAGATTTTGCCAGTCAAATTTAAACCACATGAGTGGGCGGAGCCCTCCGACTGCTGGCTATCCACCACCAAACCTCCGTGCCAGAGCACGTCACTGAAGTCCGAATGGCTGATGCACAGTGACTTTGACCCCTGTTTCTCCTCTTTCATTTCATTCCATCTGCCTCAGTTCCTTCCCTCCAGCAGACCCTGTTGCAGAGGGCAAACTGTCTGTATTTGTCTCCCCAACCCCCCACTCCTTCTGAGTCAATGAACACATAATAAACACGCTGGAATATCATCCTTCTGTTATAGGAAGTTCTAAATGTGTTATCTATGCAGGCTAATTCATGAACTGACATGAGCATACTCATAACAAGGCATGAAAAGATATTAAACAACCTGCGTCTGTATTATTGTAATTATACTTCTAGTAACTGGTTAGTGGAAATTATCTATCAGCATTAATCACTAGGAATATATGCAGCAGATGCTAGAAAGAAAAAACATATAAAGATTGTTGACTCAATAAATCTCACATCAATATTTCAATATTTGTCAATATTTATGAAAATAAAAAAACATTTATTTTTAAACTAGGCAAAAACATCTCAGAATTAACATTTGAAGATATACCAGAAAAGACCAACAATGATTTTCAGTTTAATATTTCATCTGTGGTCATACTCTGTAGGGCCTGAACTAAAGACATGAAAACTGAGAGAAACACAGATTTTGCTTTTGTGATGAAATGTAATATGGGAAGTTAAATAATCACATATTCTGTAATATTTCACAAAAAAGCTTTTGACCAGAAAGATGGGGGCCATTACTGCACAATTGTGAATTTAGAGCCTTCAAGTAAACTCATTAATTGTTCATTGATATCAGCTTCACTCTTTTGCTGCATAATGTGAACCTTCTAAATGCAAGCAGATGACTAGATTACTGAATAACTGACTGCCTGGTTCTCTGCTCTTTCTCTCATTCTTTCATTCTCTATGGCAGCAATACTGTTCATTAGCTTAGCGTGAATGCATTCTGAGTGCTGTCCATTTGCTGGATACCATATAACCCAGTATCTTTTAGTCAGGATAGGATCTTATTTAAAGCACATTTAGCTCTAGAACTGTATTAGCCCTTCAGTATGATTTGGTGTTTAGATTTGTTTGAAATCCACTTTGTTTGAAAGTTGTTGCTATTATATAAAAGTCCCTGTTATAAATCATTGGCAACTACTTGAAAAGAAATTAAAACTTCTCCATTAATTCCAAAAGGTCACTTCAAGTGATTTGCCTGCTATTCTAAATAAACGCTCAATCAAAACATGAATGGAAATTAAAATCATCCTTGATACAGCCACAAACAAGACAAATAAAAGTCCTTTGTTAAATTTCAAATGAGATTCGGTCCTTGTCTGTGCTTGACCCTACTGTCTGAAGAGGAATTCTGAGGGCACAGCTGGAAACTATTCCTACTGGTAACACTGTGGTTTGTTTTATATTATCCTGCTTACTATATATATATATAATAACTAGAATTACTCTAGAATAACTAAAGTATGTTACCATGTAACATTCTTTATTTGCCACTTTTTTATAATAATTCAAAAAATTACTTTTATTCATGTATATTATTTATTTATTCTCCCATTTTGATGCTTTGTTTTGCTTTTTGTAATTAATGTCAACCACAAATGCACTTGAACAAGGCATGCAGTGGAAGGCACACAGAACTGCCATATTGTTGTCTAATGCTAAAAGATAATAAATTAGTTTAGCGTTTGCATCCCAGCACCCACTTTGTGGGGCTTTCCATACAAGTTCAGCGAACCACAGCCCCTCATGCTCTCTTATGCATGTGGTGTGTGTATCTTAGTTTATGACTATATCTACAAACCAAAAAGCACCTGGAAACGCTCCAGGTCGCTCCATGCTGCGTGGCCCCAGCATCTATTAATGTGGTTCCGATGTCCGCTTCCTCTGAGATGGTTGGAATGCTTTGAAGGTGATGTGAAAGGATGAGCTTCATTCTGCTGTGATCAGTTTCAATAACATTATCGTCTTACACTCGGTTTTTGATCCTTTCTGAGGTGGAGTGGCAGTGGGAGTGAAGTGCAAGTGGGTGAGTGAATTACTGTAAAATCACAGCCTGGAACAAAACATGATTATGCCAGCAAAGGAATTTGAATTTTGCCACTTATATAGTTAATACGATACATTTGTGGGAAAGGAAACAGAGATAAAACGAGTGACTCTGATTGGAACATACAGGAAGTCTTCATTGAGTCCCATTCATTTCAGATCTGGTTTTAATCATTTGAAATTATGATTTTCTTCCTGACATTTAAAGTAACAGAAAGTCAAGAAACTGACCCTGTAGCACTGTGAAATGCAAACAAGATTATTGTTTATGGCTTTTTTAAACATGCAAACTAAAAATATTTACTCTGGCTCTTTTTGCATTAGTTTTGTGGCATTTCAGCCTTTTGAAGACTTTGTGACTTTCAAACAATGAATAAAAGAAAATATTTTAGAAGAATAAAGTAGATGTTGGTAATGTGTTGATTATTTTGGAGCTTTGGTCTCATTCTGTTAAGCAATGAATAAATACTTGTGATACGCACTAAAATATACATAAAATACGTATCAAAGATAGTAAAAAAGGAAAGTGAAGAAAAGAAAAAGTGAGGTGCTCTGTTAACCCATTAAAGGTCCAGATTGCCCCAAGAGAACAAGCTTTAAACTTTTTATGTAACTTTTAAAGATAACCTCTAATTGCTGGCCCACATTTAATAGGTCTTCCTGTACAACAGAGACAGAGCCATTGTACGCGCTAATTCGGGATAAAGGATTAGCCACCTAACGCTAGCGCTCTAATTTATGCTAATGTCTATTGCATGAGTTAAAGTTCACATTGAGGCTCGGTGTGACAGAGAGTCTTTACTATTATGTGTTCTGCGCTCAATGCAGCCTTGGCTGAAATCCAGATGGAAATAAGGAGAGTGTGAGGGTGTATCACATGGGGCATATGCCAAAATAGAGGGGCGGTATAATTGTTACACTGCCTATGGTTATATAGGTCAATTTGAAATGTATTAAGTTTCAGGCAAGCTGCTTTAAAGAAGAGAACAAGACCAGAAACAGACATTAATTCAAAACAGTGCCTTTGCAAAATGAGTTTCAGAAGATGCATTACCAGAAAGTTTGCCTTCAGAAAGTTATTTTCACAGAGTAAATATGGTTGCTAAAGAGTCTCTCTCTCTCTCTCTCTCTCTCTCTCTCTGCTCTTGTTTATAACACTTTACCTCAGGCCTAGCATCGCATCTCTCACTTCATGTGGGTAAAATATAACATAACTATATGGAGTTTGTCCTTGCAATCTTTCGTCAAAATAATAATCTTCATAACTTGCTCACCTCCAAAACAACTTTCCTTTACAGGTGACATCATCAAGCCCTTTTATTTTTCAACCCCTCCCCTCTAAACATCTGCCATATGCAAACCGCTTTCCTTGATCTAATCTATGGATCAAAGTCCAATGTTAACAGTTTCCTGTTTCACTCAGAAACATGTCATATTAAGAAAGCGACTATTGTGAATACTTAACTGTGTCCATTAAACATGTGAATGTAGGGAGTCTGGTTCAGTTTCTGGAATATTATCTCAAGCACTTGGAGGACAATCATTTTGTGCATACACACGTGTGCACATTCCACATTTTATATAACTCCGGAAACAAAACGATCCATGTCAGTGAGCAGCTAGTAAAGTGTGAGCATCATGGGCCAGAGTGTGTCAGCGTAAACTCTCTCCTGAGCTGTATCGTGTGTGTGTGTGTGTGTGAGAGAAGAGTGGTGAGGCAGATTATACTGTTCTCATCGTGCTGTCCATATATACAGTATCTCTGTTTCATCTGTCTGTGTGTGTGTGGGTGGGTTTAAGTTGGTACAAATTTATACTTAAAAGTCAGTTTTGAGGGCATACTCATTTGTAAAAATGCTATGAAAACATAGTAAATAATGTTTTTTAATTGTTAAAATGCAGAACGCTTTCTGTTAGTGTTAGGGTCATATTGCCTTTAACTAGCTGTGTATAAAACAATAGAAGTCGATAAAATGTGCCCATTTAGATAGATCAGTAAATGTATATTTGTGTGTGTTAGGGTGTGTGTGTGTCTGGAGTAAGTCACATCAGCTATGTCTAAGAAGCAGATGTAGAAAATTCTACAACCATGATTAGGGAGGTGAAATCTTCTCTAAATAATGCCCGCCGAGAGGTCAAAGACCCATAGTCACCTTGTGTAATTTGTCACAGCTGGTAAACATATAATATCATTATTTCTGTTAAAAACAAGCTATAAAATTAACCCTGTGTCTCTAACCACATTTTTTTGGCTCCACTATGTCTTTGGCTTGGAATGAGATGAAAGAAAGTTTAGGTGTGCACGTAGCCTGCAACTTACTAATGAGTTGACCAGACCTGTGGATGACCCACAACTGACAGCCATGTTTAATTAATGTACAAAAAGCATGTACAGCGCTTAAGTTTAAAACCCCTGTTCTCAGCTCTTACTTCACCGTGCCATAAATAATACAAATCCCTGTTCCACGGTGAGGTCTGAAAGCACTGACTAGATGTTCATCAAAACTAGGACATAATGTTGTCTATCGCCAGAGGTGAGATCTGTGTTGAATGTGAATCTTATTAGGAGGGTCGTGACAAGTTCTTCTGGCCCTGTGTTAGTGGACTGAGGAATTGACCAAGACATTTCATATAATACCAATCAATAAGAGTCTCCTACTGAGTCAGGGGAAATCAGAGGGAAACCTCACAAAATGAAATCTATAAGCAGTATACACACTCAGACTCACACATGTGTTCACAAAGGACTGAGTAATCACTTATGGAAAATTAAAGGTTATCTGTGGGTATACTGAAGACATGGAACCATTAGTGCAAAAATGTGAAAACAATCAGAAGAATCTATTTAGAACCTCCACCGTTAATTCATGAAGAAAATAAATGCTTAATTAGAATGACATCGAGGAAAGAAAGACGTGTCGACAAGATCTTTAGGCTGGGATTAGAAAGAGAAATTAATTATGCTAGATTATTAATAATTGAAGAAATGATCAGTTTCAAAGCATATATTTAACTTCAAACTGAATGTACACTAAGAACAAATATCTTCATTGATTATGTTCATATGGATTCAGTATTTTCTAATGCATTTCATATTTATCATTTTGTAGAGTCAGGTTAGGGTAAATTGACATAGCATAAATATTTTTTAAATAGGGTAAAAAATATTATATAAAAAAATATAGTTATCTAAAATCATTTTATTATTAAAGTTTAAAATCACAGTAAGCAAAGCTTGTGAGCAGCATGTTTGTGCCATGATCACAAAACCATTTTTTTAAATGAACAACAAAGAGAAAAAGAGCTACACCCATTGTTTTGTTTTTCAATTTGATTACTGCAATGATTTTATTTGTTAGAAAATGGAAAACACATAAATTAAATTATATTCATTATAGAGGTTTTTCCATTCATTCTAACAATAGTTTCATGGTAATAATTATGTGGTAAAAACAATAAAAAAACAAGAGCTTGCTTAGAGGAGAATTTCATAAATTCGGTGGAAATGGGCTCGTTTTCTGATGATTGTCAGTTGGACACAAAGAGCTTTGTTTTCAAACATACTGTTATACTGTTGTATTGACGACATTTGAGGTTCGAGATTAAAGATTCAAAGAATGGAATACAAGCAACATAACCTGTAATTACATATTAAAAATCGACCATATAAATATAGTTTGGTATGGTACCACTTCATGTATTGCATACTCCCCTGGATTAGTAAATTCTTTGTTGTTATTAATCCCCTTTTGACAAATGCTTCTGCTGAAAGAATATATGTAATTAAAATGCTTGAAATGCTGACATCTGGCGGTGAATTTCTGACATTACCTGTTCAAGTCATTAAACCTCCGAACCATGTAATAACAGACAAGGCGAGTAAAATGATATGACGCTGAGATCTAACAACGGGCATGGCCAGGAGTCCGCTTTTTGTCTCTTAACCACTCGTTTAAAAAGATGCAATCCGTAACTAAATCACCATTACAATTTATCGGTGTTATTTGTAATGGTAAATGATTGTCCACATTGGTTAATAAAACGACACAGTATAACAGAAGTCTTCAGCTTTCTTGGCCCTATAGCCAACAGCAGAGCTCTGCAGAGGTTCACAGGCTTGAACCCCTGTCAAGAAAGCAGAAAGAGTTCATTTGCGTCCTCTGGGTATCTTAAAAAAGTTATATTTAGCCTTTTGGCAGACGTTTGTATGCAAAGAAAGTACAGTACATTCAGTATTGTATCGTGTCTGTGTGTGTGTTCGTGTGTGTTCTCTGGGAATTGAACCCACATCATTTGCAATGCTCTACTAACTGAGCTACATGCACGTCCATGTTGTTGCTGTAAATGTTAAACTTACACGCGCTTCGTGCGTGCAGTGTTGCTGTCATTAGCATATCTAAACAAAATGATTTTATAATCAGTATGAGTCAGAGTAACCTACAGCATGAACGTTTCTTCTTCATTGGTCGTTTGCTGGGTTCCTGAGCAAAGAGCCACCTGAAGAAAGCCATTATTTAACTATACAACAGAGTTACATAAAGTTACATAAAACATTTACAGAATGTGACTAGATTAGTCATCCGAGATTTATACTTGACGCAAAAAGGGAAGAAGTGACTAAAGGTCTAATTTTGTCCCATATACATTTTAGCATATACATAAATACAATAAATCAATAAAATATTTAAAAAAAACAATATTTGGGTGCGATAAAGCTTTGGCTTTTAATGCCATTTATTGTTTTCTTGTTACATTTTTGTTTTGGGCGTTTTGTTGGCGTTACAGCTGAAACAATACAGCTAATTATAACTGAACCTTCAAGCATACATTTTTTACACGACATTCATTAAAAATGTGTCTGTGGTTGGATAATACATTTTATGTTTCACTCGTCTTATAAACAAATCACTTTAATAAACACATCAACACTCATAGTTCTATTTTGTATTTTGAAGTGTATGTTATTTTATTTTAGTTCATTTTATTTTGTATAGAAAACATACACTTCCGCCATTGACGTTCACCGTGCGCTTATCGTGGCGTCGTTCTGCCAGCAGGCGCTGATGTGAGAGAACTTCGTCAAGCACTTCTCTTTACCTACGCAGCACCTTTCGTCGTCAAACATTTAAACGAATTATTCCCGCGGTGGTCATCTGTCTGTGTAGTTAGTTTAGATGTTTAGACGAGTGTTTTCGCATTTTAATGAAATGTTTACGATGTAGTGTCAGATAGTTTTGGTGAAGGGGGGCGAGGTTTGTTGCATCTGAAAACATCTGAAAATGTTGACAAGACACGACAAGCACAGCTGAGGAATCGCAAGCGGATATATTTCTTTGCTGTACAGGTATGTTTAATACTGTGATATAGTCAGTCGGATAACTTTGTCCTTAACTTTAAACGTTAGTTTTCCTGCATTACAATTGTTAGCCAAACTGACATGTAACTGTCATAATGGTGGTTTTCATGTCATTAAATCAATCTCAATGATTGTGTCCCAAAAGCTTGTTTAGCCTCCTGTTTAGACAGCATCATGCTGAATCGGAATCTGCTTATGACGCCCAAAAATGCTGTGAAGGTAGGTAGCTTATTAGGATTTGAGACAGCCTGCCTTATGATTTTTGTTTTACTTAAATCGTTTTCTTATGTTTGTGTTTAACAATAAGCAGACGACAAAACATTTATGTCTCACTTTATTGAAGATCTAAATATCCTGTGAAAATCTACTGTATGAGGTGACCCGACCTAATGTATTTCAAACATGGCAGGAATAGCGTGGTATCAAAAAAAGGTGAGCATTTCTGCATCTTTACAGTACAGCTTGAGATGAGAAAACAATGACTCTACTGCTGGTTGGTTCTGTTTCTCTAATGATGTGCTTTGTGTCAAAAGATTGGAGCGTACGATCAGCAGATTTGGGAGAAATCACTGGAACAAACTGAGCTCAAGGTAGTGTGGCAGTATTGTTACCAGTATTGTTAACATAGATGTGGGTTTTTGTGTAAAAAGGATTGCAACCAGACTTGTGAAATTCAGTTCTGTATTCACAGGGCATTGGAAACAAGCCTAAAAAGACTGGCCATATCAAGCCAGACCTTATTGATGTTGACCTGGTAAGAGGTGAGTTGCCATTGCAGTGTGGAAGCTGTATTATGAGTTTTCACACGGCAGTATAAGCCAGTGATATAAATACTATTGGTACGCCAACACGGCTCCAAAATTTATTTATTGTTTATTGTAATAAAATGTCCCTAAAATCAAGTATTAAAATATTTTCATATCATTAAAAAACTGCAAGGGCTCAGCAATATGCAAAGTTATAAATCAGAAATTTGAATGTATTTGCTTGGTCTAACAGCTGATCCTTGTGGGTTTGACTTTATTTTTCTCTGTATCAATTTTTTATTGTTTGTATTTTGTTTTGTTAAAGTTGCCATTATTTGCATTTACTGCTGTTTTATTTTTACTATCAGAACTGGCCTGTCACTCATTTATGCGTTGCAGCCAGTTCAGAACCACAGCTATAGAACGTTCTCAGATCAGCAGATTTGCAGAATGCATACGTAGTGCTTATTGAGGCGATAAAACTTGTCTGTACCATTTCGCAGGTTCCACATTTAGCAAGGCCAAGCCGGAGAGCCCGTGGACAGCTCTGACTCGTAAAGGCTTGGTCAGGGTTCTCTTCTTCCCCCTCTTCTTTCAGTGGTGGATCCAGGTTACATCGAAAAGCATCTCCACCGGTATCTTGGTTCTATACGTTCTTCAAGGTATGTATGCTTCCTGCCTTTGAGCTAAAGACAGTGTATGTCACATGGACAAAGAATGTGCTCATGTGAGACAGTCAAGTGCCTCAGCATAGTTTCATGGACTCAGAGATAAATAGAACCATTAAAAAACATCCTCTGTCATTTTGAGATGGACTGAACTGATCTAATCAAGCATTCTCAATGTGGGAATCTGTGTTTGTTTTAGTGGCAGGTGCTGTGTTGTATTTTGAGTTACCGGCAGCCTGTGCCAGTGAGGTGGTAGGTCCGTTCTGTCTAATGCTGTTGTTGGGTACAGTGCATTGCCAGATAGTGTCCACGGAATCCTCCAAAAGTCCAGACAACAGCCCTGTCCCCAGCCGCGCAGCCAGCCCTGTTCGAAGGAAAAGGTAAAGCTATTGCTCTGTTACAGTTATGTGGGACAGGCTTATCTCTACAACGAAATGACTGAGTGTTGTTTCCTCAACACATGACTGATACATCTTCTGTTCTGATAGGTTTGTTTAGTTTAATCAGCAGGGCCAGGGTGGTACTAACAGTCAAACAGACTGAATAAACTCTGAATACTCCAACTAGGATTGATCTATTATATTATAATATATACCTATAACACTGGTTATATACCCTCAGACACATTTTAGATGTCTCCCTACACATCTGATTCAACTCGTCAGCTTAGACCTCAGATGGGTGTGTCAGTTAAGAGAGACATCAAATATGTGTTGTGTTGGGAAACTCCACGACCGGGGTTGAGAACCACTGACCTATAATATATTACCTATTATATTACCTGTTGTAAAACAAATAGATCCAATTCTGAATGCTGATTGGCCAACGAAGTGTTCCAGTGTTCCATCAAACACCTGTTTACCATATCAATGTGTAGCACCCTTAGTGGGTCCATGTTTTTGTTGCATAGCAACATAAAATAAACATCTGATGAATATTTCATTGTGTACTTCAAGTTTATTATGTAGTAACCTTTTTATTCAAACAAATTCGGCACTTGAGGATTTGTTATGTTGTGCATTTCATGGCTTACAGGGCCCTTTAGATTTGACTGCTTTCATAAGATAGACCTCTCAGACCTTATTGCTTATTTATCTCAGACATTAATAAACCTGCTTACAGTAGACTTGAGAATACCGATGTTTGAGTCATGTTTTCAGTTGGTGGTTTGTTCTTGTAGACAAAGGAAAAACAGAAAATCAAAAAGATCAGAAGATGAGGACAGCGGAGGAAGGGGGATAGTAGAACTGAAACCCTGGCTGCTTGATGACAACCATCGGATCCACAGATCAGAGAGGAGACTGGTAAAACACTCGCCCTCAGAACCTAAGCAATCATCTTTTCGTTGACTGAGAACCTGTGACCTTTGCAGATCTCTCAGAGGAGACCTCGTTATGGGGCTTCTGAAGACTTCTCCAGTGAGGAAGAGGAGGCAGATGAAGCTGATCTACATAGAGACAGACTTTTCTCCTCAGCACCTCCTAAATATGCCCCAGCGCTAAGGAATAGACTTCGCAGTGTTCCCAAAAACGACCTGCCACCCCAGGCCCAGCCCCAGGTAAGCAGCTGCCATTATGTGTCAATGTGGAAGAGAGTACATCAGTTACTGGCTGTAATGTCATGGTCATCAAGTCATTTCTTTCAGGAAAATGGTAATGGTATGACAACAGGAACCCCAGCGCTACCACGTGAAGCTGAGCATCTACGGCCATCGGAGGGCTCACGCCCAGCCTCTGACACTGATGACATGTTATGGGAGGAGCTTCTGCAGGACCCTGACTCCGCCTCCACGGGAAGCAGTGACTGTAGGGAAAAGGAGTCTCACATTCAAAACCACTGCTTCCCTCTGCCCACCATTACGCTTACCAGTGATGAGGATGAGGATGAGGCCTTACCGCAGGTTTGCTGTAGTTTTACTGTAGGCAAATAACCCAACAAATATTCATAGGCAACAGAGCATCACATGTTATTTATCGCATGTGATGCTCTGTTGCCTATGAATATGGTGGCTGGTTGTTAGCCTGGAAGGCTTTTCACACTGCTGTTAGCCCTGAGCTATTGCTAAGCAACATTTCATCATTTACCCTTGGGTTATGAAACCCTGCGCTACAGTCGAGTTAGTGTCTCATTGAGCAGAAATATTCATTTAATTGCAACGATGAAAAGACAGTATTATAAGTCATTATGTAAGTCATATGTTTTTGAAGACTTGACGACCAGAGATCTTTATGTGGTGATGTTATTCCAGGATAAAAAATGACTGTAGATTAACAATTTAAAGTCCATTACAAGCCTTAATTTAAAAAATTGGCCGAAACAATATTATTTTAAGGTACTTAAACTATTTGAAATGTATAGCTAATTCTGTATAACAAGTATAAGAAATATAGCTCTGACTAAAACAAATGTTTTCTCTTGTCCCCCCAGCACCAGTTTTCATGGCTGCAGGCGTGTCATCCCTCAAAAGATCGTGTCAGTGCCATCATTTGGGAACAAGGAGAATGCAAAAAAGCAGACATGTCTGTGCTGGAGATGAGTGGAATCATTCTCACCAGAGTAAAGTCCCTCTTTACCACTCTGCCCTGTTTATTTTAAGTGTTTTAATGCCTTTGAAAGAGATTGTTGGCAACCTCTTAAAATGCAAATGATATTTAATCCAGTGTAAACTTATTGACCTTTATGTATACTTTGTTAACACTGTACGCAGTTACACGTTTGCATTGGAATTTGCTTAGAAGAATTCTGAACGGTCAGTTGCTGTTGTTTGTTTCAGGTGAAGGTGGTGGAACAAGGAATGGGGTATATGATCTTCGGCAGTCTGGTCACAGCCTGTCTGGCACTGCTGCCCTATTGCTTCAGACTGGCACAGAAACTGGATGTTGCCAATCTCAGTTCTGTTTCTCTTGAGCAGCTGCCTACAGTGGCCATCGGGTCCCATAGTGCCTTATCATATGCATTCTTCATCATCAGCACAGTGGAGAGAGCATCCCTCTCTGGGCTCTTCTTCTTCATGATGTGTGTGGCTGAGAGGACATACAAGCAGGTGAGAATGTTTTGGCTTCACATTTGTATAGAAGTGTTTGTCCACTTTTGGGAGGTCCAGTTGTCTTAGAACCCAAGTAGAAAGGCTTCTGTTTTGCATTTTTCTAATAAATTTAAAATGGTTTATTTAAATCTTAAATACTAAGATAAGAACTTATAACAATTTGTTTGAATGAAATTCTTGGAAAAAAAGGAGCTTGGAGCTCGGTTCCATAAAATCTGTCCTTAAAAAGTATGATGTCATCCACAGCGCCTCCTCTTTGCGAAGCTCTTTAGCCATCTCACATCGGCTCGCAAAGCAAAAAAATCTGAGATTCCTCACTTTCGACTGAAGAAAGTACAGAACATTAAGATGTGGCTTTCACTCCGATCATTCCTGAAGGTATGGGTGGATCTTCCAGATCATGGCTGTGGCTGTTGACCAGTTTTTCACATGAAACTTAACTCTTAGTAAACAGCAGTGCAGGGACACAAAACGGTTGTTTTTAACAATAATCTCACTTGTCTAACCAGTCTGCTTGTATCAGCAAAAATGAGGAAGTGAATGCCATTTCTCTACTGTCCGTTAGAAGTGTGTAGTGCTGTTTAAACAGACCTAGTTCACATTATATGGGGCACAGAAACCAATGAAATCATTTCTTTGTTCTCTGTAACAGAGACGAGGGCCTCAGCGGTCAGTTGATGTCATTGTATCGTCCATTTTCCTACTAGCTTTGTCCATTGCCTTCATCATCTGTGCCCAGGTCAGCTGTTGTTTGGCACAACTATGTCTTTTCATTTAAATTTCTATTCTAAACTGTTCAACATTCAATTTCTGAAATGTTTCATGTCCAAAAAAAGTTATATTTCAACTCTGTATGACTGTGCTAGTCACTATTTTTATGCAGCTATATTCATACCTGCATGTTGACTACTGCTGTGTGTTAAAACATAAATAGAGACAATGTAATATCATGTGTTTAGTGTTGGTTATAATGTAAATGTGATAAGTAAATCTGGAAACATGTCTATTTATTATGATGTACTGTGGAGTCAGCAGAAGATAACAGGTGTTGTGTTGCAGCTTCTACACTGTCACCACACGTTCCTGGACTCAGAGACCAACTGGGAGCTGATGGTCTGGTGTGCCGCTCTGGTGGTTTTCCTACTGCGACTCGCCACCCTCGGGGCAGAGACCAACCGAAAGTACAGCAATGCTTCTGTGCTTCTGACTGAACAGGTGAGATTGCATCTTGCCCACAGGGAACAAAGAGGCGGTATTGTTCACAGAAACAAGCGATCCATTTACACACGCACCCAAGCAGAGATAAATGAACAGAAATGTCTCTGTTGCTTGTAGCTGAGCTCCGTATTTGATGCTTGTTTGTTTTCTGCTTTAGATAAACTTGTATCTTAAGATGGAGAAGAAACCCAACAAAAAGGATGAGCTGAACATAGTGAACAACGTGTTGAGGCTGGCCACAAAGTTATTGAAAGTAAGACATTTGAGTTGAACTGTAGTGCAAAACTAATAAGAGTCCAGAAAGATTCTTTTGTTTTGAAAAATAAAACTGGCTTTACTTGTACTAAACAAACTCATTTGCTGCTTTTAGGAATTGGACACTCCGTTTCGTCTGCTGGGTCTGACTGTGAACCCGCTCATATACAATATCACCAGAGTGGTCATTCTCTCTGCCATTTCAGCTGTGGTTAGCGACTTACTAGGCTTCAATATCCGGGTGAGGGGAACATATGCACTGTCACAACACTGTGGTTTTCTGCCCTGTGTCCTGTTTCCCATCTGTTGTCCCACTGAAATGGAAAAGTGTAGAATTATTAATCTTGTTCATCGTTGGTTATAGCTGTCATAACTGCATACAACTGTTATGTTTTGAGTCATACTGATGGCAAGAAAATATATTTGCATTATAATAATGATAACATAAATATATGAAAATAATAGTTATGTTTTCAGTTATTTTCATATATTCTATTCCTATGCGTTCCAAAACTAGAGGTGGAGGATGTGAGGTTTTTTGTTTTGTGTCTATTAGATTAGGCATCTGTGTCTATTAGGCATCTATTAGACAGGAACAGATGTAATCATGCTTCTTATGAGTTGACTTACATTACGCACCGCTTTAACAAATGCACTAAGAAGTACAACATATACGAGCGATGTTTATTTCAGTCACAGGTTTAACAATGTCTGTTGTGTTTTTACAGCTCTGGAAGATTAAGTCTTAACATGATGCCACTACAATGTCTTAACATTAGGGCCAGAGGGACCATGATGACCATGTTAAGCATCTTAAAAACTGTGCAAATCTACTGACCAAACCTGTGGATGGCTTTGTGCCCTGTTTCCCTGTGCCAATGGCCAGACCGAGAAAACCTGTCTTTAACTCAACCTGTGCTCTTGAGTTATTCCCTCATATTTGAATTGTAGAACCGTAGAGCTTAATATTGTGAATTCCAAACAGTGCTCTTTGTTTTCTACTAATGTATCTTCTGAGAATATATGATCTGATCTGGAAACAGTGACTTAAAACAGAACCACTGTGTGCCTTGTGAATAATTCCACATTATTTTCCCTAATTTTAGATAAGCTATTTATGAAACAGATTTGTTGACTGCTGAATAGGCTAATAATAATTTTTTAGGGTATTGAAAACCTTGCACTCTGTAGCTCCTGGAGGGCACATCATTTATAATGGCATTGTATTCAAATAAATCTTTCTCCAACTCGATAAAAAATTTCACATGCTAATTTCATATTATTTTTGTAATAAAAATGATTAAAAATCAGTTATTAAGTAAGTACATTCAAAACTATTTAATTCCAGGTTTAAATTTAAATCTCCGATTGTCAGTGTAGCATTTGGACCCTAATGTTTTTATTATCCCACTTTATATTAAGTAGATTTCATGTTTTTCCAAAATCGTGAAACAATTGGCTCGAGTACATTTAGTACTAATGTACATTTCTTATTTTAATTGTTTCAGCTAAGAGTATTTGCTTTATGTAATGTAAACAACTGTAATGTACGGACACCGAATCCATTAGAAAGACAGATTGTCCTTCTATCGCTAGGATTACGGTAGGTAAACAGTGACGTATTGACACACCTTCAGTAGCGCGTTTGTCGCTGGTTGCCTTGGAAGGTCATCAAGTGCAGAACCGGCTGAGGCAACCATACAGCACAAGAGTAAACCTGCCGGTTTCACTGAAGGTTACAGAATTAAAGACGGATCTCCAAGGCTGACGGAGAACGCTTAGAAAACTGTAAGATGTCATGTTTTCTTTGCAGGTGTCTTAGTTAATAGTCTTGGTATCTTAATGCATTTAAATCACGGCCCCGTGTCAACGTAACATAGCAAACGCGTGTAGAATTAGCCGGTAGGGGCTGACATTGTTGACAAACCCTATCGTATCTCTGCTTTAAAATGACGTACATTGATATAGTGTGCGTATTATCTTCTCTATTATGACATACATGGTATTCTGAGGCTCACCTTTTCTATTATGTCACATGATATTCTGAGGATCATCTATTCTAATAATGACATACATGATGTTCAAAGGATCATCCCTATTATGACGTGTATGATATGCCTGGTATCCTATTCTTCATTATGACGTGCATTGTATTCTGAGGGTCTCCTTTTCTGTTATGACGTCGCATTAAAATCTAAGAGTCATCGCTATAACGACGTACAACATATTGCAAGGATCATCTGCTCTCTTATGACGTAGCATCACATTTGCTGCTGTGCTGCGGTTGGGTGTGAAAATGTCGATGTGGCAGACATGCAAAATAAACTCCAGCCTACTAGCAATGAGTAGCGCAGCGTGTGTTGGGATGTTTGAAATCATCTTTACTGTGTAATAAAGCATTTACGTACTCTGCACTAAAAGATTGGGTAGATTGTCTTTATTTCTCTCTCTCTCTCGGCAGGTGCACTTATGTTTTCGCAGTAGGAGAAGTAAGTGGTTAAGTGAGTTAAGAGACTGTCATATCCAGCATGTCTGCTTGGTTGCAGCAGGATACTGGTCCAGCCAGTTCTGCTGAATCCAGGAAATCAGAACTCAGAGGTCAAGAGAAAAAATGCTGTGAGTATGCACACAAATTCGTTCTAACATCTGCAGTTCTCTGTGGAGATGGAAGAAATAGCAAAACTAGCAAGATCTGTGGATGACACACAACCGAGGAAACATGAAGAACCTGTCATTTAGTCTGTTCATAAGATTTCAGGGTTGCGTGTCTGTCCTCTTTCTCAGTACTTCATAATGTCTGAGTTTGCTGTGTGTAATTGTATCCTGCCTGTTTCTCACAGTGTGATGGGCCATTAAGAGAGCGAAACAAAAGTTTATTGTCGTTCTTTATGACAAATGAACCTGTTCACCTGCTCTACTTAGATGTTTATTGTCTGTGATGCCAGTTTCAGATTGCAAATCAGACAAAAGATCAATTTGTCTAGGCTTTGTCTGTGGCTCTGAGATTAATAAACAATATACAAGACACATGTATACATATGAACATTGAATATAATCACATTCTTAAATAGTTGCACAGGGACTGGTATATATCTGTAATAACCTTAAGTTCTATCAGCTAATGGTGTCTGCTGCTTTTGTTGTGCTGGTGACCCCTGTCTGTTTGTCTGACAACAGCATGGGCGTCCTATATGACCAACTCCCCCACTGTGATCGTCATGATAGGCCTGCCTGCGAGAGGCAAGACGTACATGTCCAAGAAACTCACTCGCTACCTCAACTGGATAGGAGTTCCCACTAAGGGTGAGTGGGCAGGAGGATTAAAATAGCTGTCTCCAGTTTTATGTCCTTTTTGTGGCTCTCAGCTGATCATGTGATCATGTGACATTGTGGTCTATAAAGAGGCTAAATTTGAGCTTGCATTATTTCAATGTGTAAGCATCTGTACTCAATATCCCTTGTGTGCACCATGACCCACAAAACAAGTATTTTAATCACCCTAATGAAGGTGAGAAGCTCCTGAACCACTGGGAATTGGAGTTTCACTCACGCTGGCACAGATGAACGGTTGTTCTGAAACAGTTTGCAGTGAGAATGTGATCATGTGTCTTGTTTTCTCTTTTTTTGTCTGTTTGTTGTGCAGTGTTTAACCTGGGTGTGTACCGAAGAGGGGCAGTCAAAGCATACAAGTCTTACGACTTTTTCAGGCATGACAATGAAGAAGCCATGAGGATACGGAAGTATGAATATACCTGTTTTATAGTTCATGTGTCGGTTGTGATTTAAAGGCATAGTTCACTCACAAAATAAAATCACTGTCTGCATTCTTGACAAGAATAAGGACGTCAAGCTATATAAAGGAAATATGAAGACATGTGATGGCTTTGTGTGAGGAAGAATACAAAGTTAAGTCTAAAGTAAAAAGACAAAATGTTTCCTTGAAACTTGTCTGGAAGCTGTGCTCACTATTCACTCTCATAGTAGTATAAGTAACAATAAGAATGACCTAATGACCAGCTGTTGCTTTAATCCAGTCCAATCCAGTCGAGATTTTTTTCCAAATTCAGCTTATTGTCTTTTGCACACTCTGAGCCGGCTGTTAATAATTAAAGAGAAATTCTTCACTCAGCTGCGTTTATCCTTGTTTGCTTAAAACAATCCCTGCAAGGTCCATTTCAGACTCATTTCACAGCGTTAGATGTAATGGCTGCTGAAAGGTGCTAATGAGCACTAATGTTGTTTTACACTAAGAGAAAAATGAGTGTAAGTCAAAGAAACAGCTTGCAGTGGAGCAACATGATATCGGAAGTGCTAAACAACATTTCAACCCCTTTCCTGGAAGGTTACATTAGAACAATTCTGTTCTTCCTGAGAACAGACTCTCTCTCGCTGCATTTCCATTTCTGAGAAATGATAGTGATTTCATTTCTGTCCCAATAGACAGTGTGCTTTAGTGGCCCTGAAAGATGTGAAGATCTACCTGAATGAGGAAGGCGGACAAATAGCTGTAAGATTTTACCTTGACCTCTCTTCACCTCTATTGTCCTTTGTATAGTGAAGTGGTATGGAGAGCTGGAGGTCAGTTTGAGTCAATTTTCTCTTTGCTAAATAGTAATCGCTTTTAAATGCTTTTAAATGCTAAATGTATCACTTTTGATCCATTTTTGTCCTTTTGAGGTTTTTGATGCTACAAACACAACTCGAGAGAGGCGAGACCTCATATTGGATTTTGCTCAGGAGAATGCATACAAGGTGTTATAACATGTCCAAATGATCTATCTATAAATAATTATCTATAAAGTGTCTATTAAATGGAAAAGTGTAGTCATGTTCATATTTCTGTTTATCTATGTAGGTGTTTTTTGTGGAATCAGTCTGTGATGACCCTGAGGTTATTGCTGCTAATATCATGGTATGTTAGCGTGTTTGGTTAGGATTCCAACCAAACTTCGAACCAAGTTAATATTTTAAGAAATAGCTGAGCAGTTTTGTTGTTCAATACTCTGTTATGTGCCTTTCATATATTCAGGAAGTCAAAGTTTCAAGTCCAGATTATCCAGAGACACACAGAGAGCGAGTTATGGATGATTTCCTAAAACGCATTGAATGCTATAAGGTCACTTACCAACCGCTTGCCCCTGATGATTATGACAAGTAAGAATGTGCTGCAGTAACACAGTCTAAGATACACACACATAGGAATACTCACATCAGTTGTCACACCTGAAAACATAAACCGGCCGGATTGTTTTTATGATGAATGTCATCAAGACATCTAAATGTGAAATTCATACTCTTTTAAAACACATTTGTGATTTAAAGGCAGGCTCCCGGTTCGGCCCGAATGCAATGATAGGATTCTGCCGATTCTGGGAGGTTACGCTTTCAAAGCTAGCTTGCTATTGCTAGCCTCTCGGAAATACTCCACCTTTAATGTGATCAATACATTGGTGCATGTTATTCCAAAAACCAAAAATTAGTTTGTCTTTGTATTTACATTACTTCCAGTCGGCCACAGAGGCTAATATTGATGATCCAATTATAACTGTTTATTGTTCCAGAGATCTCTCCTTTATTAAGGTGATGAACGTGGGTCAGCGGTTCCTGGTAAACCATGTTCAGGACTACATCCAGAGTAAGATTGTCTACTACCTCATGAACATCCACGTACACTCCCACTCCATCTACCTGTGCAGGCACGGAGAGAGTGAGCACAACGTCCAGGGTCGCATTGGGGGAGACTCTGAACTCTCCCCCAGAGGAAGACAGGTCTGGACTCGTTTAATCCTGCCCTCATGAATAGATTTCATACAGACAGATTTATGCTAGAAGAGGCCGTACAGTATCTGACTTCCTCTTTCTGCTTGTGCTGTAGTTTGCAAGTGCCCTGCGTGATTTCATTGAAGAACACAACCTGTCTGACTTGAAGGTTTGGACCAGTCAGTTGAGAAGAACAATCCAGACAGCTGAAGAGCTGGGAGTTCCTTATGAGCAGTGGAAAATCCTCAATGAGATAGATGCTGTTAGTATGATCCAGATCCATCAGCATTCTGATGCCCATTTGCTGTGAATTATACAGTCACATGTAGTTTGTACTGACACTTAGGGTGTATGTGAGGAGATGAGCTATGAAATGATCCAGAACACGTTCCCGGAGGAGTTCGCGCTTAGGGATCAGGACAAGTATCACTACAGATATCCAGGAGGAGAGGTACTTGTACAGAGATGCTGCATCTTGTTGTAGTTCCTTTAAGTATGTCCCTTCTCACCTCTGTAGGTCTGTTTGTTTTTGTTGTAAACTTATTTGTTGTTAGGCAATTTAAAAGGGCGTTATGTGCTTTTCTCTCCCTGTAGTCGTATCAGGACCTGGTTCAGAGACTGGAGCCTGTGATTATGGAACTGGAGAGACAGGGCAACGTGCTGGTCATCTCCCATCAGGCAGTCATGCGCTGTCTGTTAGCCTATTTCTTAGACAAGAGCGCAGGCAAGATACACTTTCAGTTTCACATGAGAATGCAGAATCATACATTCTAGCTTGCAGTGTCATCTGTCTTTTACGCTTTTGACATTTTTCCATGTATCTCTCACAGATGATCTCCCATATATAAAATGTCCCCTTCACAGTGTCATGAAGCTCACTCCTGTTGCCTACGGTACGTTTGTCGTTTCTCAAGGCTGGTTTAGTAACAAACACACACACAGCTTATAACAACTCGAGTTGTTGAAAAGTTGAAATGAAAAACTAGCACTTCTGCTTTTTGCTTCAATGACAGCCTTTTGACCAGTGACCTTTCGTACAAAGAAGTTTACATCACAAATATGTTTATTTGATTAGTGGCTTAGAAATATTAAGCGTTCCTTATTCGTTTTACGTCATTATAGCTTTGCTTTAAAACTTGAACGTCTCTGACCATGCACACACACACACATGCAAATTTTGCTAATGATGTTATTAGTTATCTAATTAAAATCATTTCGGTTGCCCACCTTAGGTTGTAAAGTGGAGACATTTTTTCTGAATGTGGAGGCAGTGAACACACATCGAGACCGACCACTAGTAAGTCTATAACTGTCACTGTGCTGTCTAACATTATGTATTTTTAATGAAAGATATTAAAAATTCATGTTAATGTAATTGGTGGCCATATTTTTCTCTCAGAATTGGAGCACATCTTCAGTAATGTTTTTAAAGCAAGCATGCTTAGTTTCTCATGGTGGGTCTTGATTTCCTATGGGTTTTGTTTAATCTGCGATCGCATTGTTTCACAGCATCATTGCATGCTTGGTGTCTGTTCTGCCTGCTGCATTTTTCTCAGAAATCTTCTTAGTTAACCCCTATTTAAGCTGTGTGTACAGTTTAATCAAACACTTTTGATTAGTTTGATTAAACTAATACTTTAATTTTTCTCATGGTCTTATTCTCCTCATCAGAGTGAGTGAGGTTTCATCCAAACCATCTGTTGTTGGTTTACAATAATCTTATGCATAATTAAATAGTTATGATAAACAACGTGTTTTATTGTGCGGTTACTGTAGTTTTATTGTAACTGTGTGGTTTTTGTGTTGCGAGTTGTGTTATCCTCGTGTTGAATGCTCCATCAGATTACATTGTGTTGTGGTGATGTGGTGTTGCAAGAGTCTTACACTGAGTAAACCTCATTTCCCCAAAGTGGTTTATTCTTGTGTTTTTGTGACATTTACATGGAGTTTGTTATACAGTAGTCATTTATATTAATTGTTGTTTGTTCATGGATAATTGTTGGTTGATTTTGGGAATACTTGCAATTAAGAACAGTGTTTATGAAGGCCACTGTTTTTCTTTACTATTGAAGTGTGTGTTAAAGGTTAATGTTTAATGATGGGTCTGTGTGTAGGCGAGTCCCTTTTTTTTAACCCTCCTAGTTTCTCCCATCTCAAACCAGGGAAGAGTCAGGCGAGACTCCGTTCCTCTGCTGCTGAGGCGGAATAGTTACACCCCCCTCTCCACTCTCGACCAGGTTAAAAGGCCCCGCCTCTACAGTGCAGGCAACCGGCCCTGGCTGCCCCTCACCCCCTCCCCCACAACCCTGCACTCCCCCGACAGGCCAGAGGGGGCGCTGCTGCACCAGCAAAGCCAAGTTAGTGTCAGAATGTAAAGCGCTGTGTTTGAAGACAAACTAAATGGACTTGAGTGACCCAGTGATTTCGGACACTAACCCACCTCACCCTGGTGTTCTGAATTGTGCCCTGAGTGTGCCACTTAGTGCTAACTGCATGAGGAGATTCTGTTGGTTTTAATTTGCAGTCTCATTTAGTCTGTTCCTCTTTTGTGCATGTTGTTCGCAAACTCTTTGTTTGAGCTTCTGTTTTTGATTGTGCCTGTTGATCACATCTGTGCACACCAAAGATCATACAGTATTTCTAACTTCCCAGCTAACAGATCTAACTGGATCCTACATTAATTTATACTTCATCCAATCGTTTTCTTATTCATTATTTCTGTCCTGTTTTCCAGTTAAAACAAGATAAATATACTTGAGAGATAAAATAATTTATAATTTATAAATTAATTTATTTTCTTTTTGCTGTTTGAAAAAGTTCTTATTTTAAGAAGTATTAAGTATAATAATGCATAAATGATGAGTAATAAATAGAGAAAACATAATTTGAAATATATTCTTAGATAATGTTGTATTATCGTACTCAGTGTTGCTTTTCATGTGAATGCATCTTGTTTTAAGAGTTTCAGTTTTTACTGGAAAGCAGGACAAATATACTGACTGGAAAAGCAGTTTTTGCGGTATGACGTAACGTTGTAACAACGTTGAATGTTACATCTTTAAAAACTGTCTGTTTATTGATTGTTTCTACCTGACAGATAAAATGCAGAAACAAACAAATATAAAGTTCATTTCATGCGTTTCCAGTGATGTTGTGGATTGTGTTCATTGTCCTTTTTTGCTCTGCAGTGCAGTAAAATATATTTCTTACTCTGTATTTTTGCGTTGTTTACCGATAAAAATATCTTGAGTAAGAAAAAGATTTTTCTGCAGTGTGAACATGGCAGATTGTCCTTCATTGTGCTTCATTTCTCTTCTCCATATTTGTGTCTTTTCCTCTCTCTATCATCTTGTTTCTCCTTCACTCTCTCTGTTTTCACAGTCTCGTGCGGCAGCCAATCATCTGTGAGTATATTTAATGTCATAAGTTTAAAAGCTCTTCTCCACCTCAAATCTCATTATGTTCTGTGACATCCCATAATCACTGTCATTAGTAAATGTATATATAATGTATAACGACTGTATAATCCACTTTAATACCCTGAAAGCATTTTCAGTGGAGTTCTGTTTGTGGTGACAGGTTTTGTTGTTGTGGTTTGAGATTTTTTGGGTCCTGAGATCTTTCATTCTCCCTTTTTTATTTTTGTTTTGTTTTGTCGATTTTTAGTTAATTTTTTATTGCTGGTTAAAGATTCAATCAGTTTTATTCATTTAATGGTAATGAGTGATTGAATCATTTACACTTTAACTGTAAACTGGAATTATGGAATTTTTGTACTGAGAAAAATATATTGTTCAATCACATTTGTTGGCAGTGTAAATGATTATGTACGTGGTTGCGACGCATAGAAATATTGAAACTGTTTGAATGTTGAAAACTTTCTCTGTTTTTTTTTTGAAGGACTCCTTGTGTGAAGGAATCGACTTTGACAGCACAGATGAAGTTAATGACTGTTTCCGCTTCTGAGTGAGAATTTACAAAATCCTGCATGACACATTTATTCTCCCTCTCCACAGCCAGCTTGCTTTATCAAGTGATTGGACCACATTTCCCATCAGCCCCATGCATGACAAAGGAACTCCATAATGTTCCATCATGACCTTTAGGGATTCAATATATCAGTATGACTCAAAATACTTTTTAATCTCTCATTTTATGTTCTGATGCCTTATTAAAGGTTGAACAAAGGAGATTCTCTCCATAATGAGAATGTGATTTATTAGAATTTGGACATGGCTTGTGCAGGTGTGATTTTCACAATCATAACTATTTCAACATCTCCACCTAGTTAGGCATCAGAAAGTTGAACAGATTTAACAGAGAAATTAACAGAGGAATTGTAAGTAGCAACAATTGTGTGTGCATTTCTTGGCTTGGAAAGAATGTAATGTGACCGTGTATTCTAATATAAAAATTACAAAAAGACAGCAGTAGAAAGATTGTTTGCCTCGCACAAGATTTAAATGACATGATGGATACTTTGTGGAATATCGTATGAACTTCTGTATGCTAGCTATTCATTTAATATTTTTGTAGAAATGTAACGTTTGTGAAGCTGCAGAGGTTTGACGTGTATTTTACAGATGGGGTATGTGATTGCTAAAGATGCCGGCAAGTGTATTTTTCTATCCTGAGGTTTTGAATGTCTTTGTTTACCATGCGATCCTGTGTGGATGGCCAGTGCACTTTAAACAAGCACAGACTACAGACTTTAAACTCTTAATCACTGATTATGAGATTGTTAAAACTGAGATTACTAGAGAAAAAAATGATTGTGTTTGTATTTTCATGTAAGACGCTGCATGTTAGAGGGGTTTCCTGGACTGACTCAGAATTCACAGACTTCCCAATAAAGAATCATAACAATCCTTAACAGCACAACATCAATAACATGTCCAATAACTTTTATTTATCACCATGATTTTACGTTAAAATTAATATTCTGGTATAAGAGGTTTTTTGTAGTGGTTACCATTTCTTTTGTTTTCATTGATTTTAAACACCTTTTTTCCCTCACCTGTTGATTTTTAAAGGGTCCAGCAATGTGATAAATGCATTTTTGAGTATATGCACTACAAATACTCTGCACTACAAATATGTTCTCACAATTAATAGGTCAAAAGGCTGCATGCATAACTATTATAAAACAATTAGTTAAATGCTGTTTAAAAAGTTTAGATGGAGTGAAAAGCATATATGCTGGCGTGTCAACTTTACCAACAGAACATCATGTCAACGTCCAAGAAATCAGGATTTCACGGCATACGGTTTCATATAGGACTAAAACTCAACTTTGCTGCATAAACTATTGTATTCACAGAAATCAAGATACAATGAACAGATATCCAAGCATGCATTACCCTTCTGTTGTGACTAGTATGATGGTACAGGACGTATTGCGTATCAGATGTATGATTTTTGTCTGTTATAAACGCTTTTACATTGATGCCACAGAATGTACAACATTATTGATTGGTACTGGAAAGTTGCCTGTGTTATGTTTCGGTGATATTGGTTGCTCTGACTACATACAATAATTAAAAATATTCTATTATCTCAGACATTCATTCTTCTGTCGTTTTTATTCTGTAACGAACATATTTATTCGATTGTTATCGTTGTAACAGCGACATTATGGCCACTAGATGGCGTAGAGGGATCATTTTAACTTGCTGCTTGACGCTCAAATCTCATTTAACGCCAAAGGATCGTTTTTCTCAGAGTGTCACATTGTATTATTAATTGCCACAGCATTTTAAACGAGTTATCCTTTTTGCTATTTGTATTTATATACAATGCTTATTATGCACCTCAGGTTTACCCTAAACACTAATCCTTATCCTTCAAAATATGCTGCAATATGCAGTCCAACTAACATTTGTATTGGGTCTGCCTGGTATACAGTCTTACTACAGTACTAAATTTCACCCGCCAGTGGAATCCAGCTGGCCAGTGTACTTCCTCTTCATCTGTATCATAATGGTGTGCTTGACAGAAGTGAATCGTTGCACCTGGAACACACAGAAACACCCACACTGCCCTCTCTGTGTTACATAACCCTGATGCAGATAGATGAGAACCACAAGAGAAGTATTAACTGATGAGTCACTGCAGGTGGAGGAAGAAATATCCAAACCCTGATATCTTAAACTGCCACGTTCACAACACCAACCCAAAGATGGTTTTGCATAGCAGCATCAGATTCAGGCAGAGCTTCATCAGGCCCTTCCTCTATTTGTTTATGTCTGCTTTGATGCTACACATATTGTCCATTTTATGTTTTGATGATGAACAACAAATATTTTCGCTCCAGCCTTCATAAAGGATTGGTCAATATTAGAGCATATAACTCGTACCAGAGAGTTGAAAAGCACAGGTGCCGTCTGCAATATTAAAAAGACCTTGAAAACAGTTACAGATTCGCGTCTGTAGAGGTTTCACCTCAACAAAAGTGTTTCGTCTGATCACAATAGCAGTCTTATCTAAACATGATTACACGTATCAACTTTCGGTGTTTCATTTTTCCCTCTTTTCTCTCTCTCCCTTTCTCTGCTTCCCTTGTTCAAGTCAGAAAATCTTCCATCAGTAAAAGCCTCGTAGTTGAAACAAGTAAATAGTTATATCCCGAGTTGCATTTTAGAACTAGTTTGGATAACCTCTGGCTAGGAGTTTGGTAATGTGGCCCTAAAAGTTTTTTGGACACTTAAGTAAGATCTATTAATTTTATTGCATTAGATAAAAAAAATACATACAACCATGTGACATCTACAAACAAATGATGATCGATGATGTTTCTCAGAACTAACTAGGTTTTTTTCTAACTAACCAGCTGGTCTCAAGGTGATTTTAAGTGGATGTATGAAGTCAGTTTCCCTCAGGTTTGCACAGGTGCAGTTTATCATATTAACAATTGACAACTGACAGCCGGAAAACGTGCGAGTACATTTTGTTAATTTTGAACAATACATGTATTGTTTTATAATATGAAACTTCCTTTTGTTAAGTGCTTTAAGTGTTTATGCTAACTTTCTGTTACATAAAAAAACTTGTGTTTTGACAATTTTAGAATGCAAAGAAAAAAATGTACATTTTTAAGGTTTACTTTAAAGTTTTTTTGGGGAGCTGTTGTATATGCAGAGTATCATGATTCATCTTTAACTGTCCCAACTACCTCCAGAGACCCCAGCAGGACGAGTTTCGCTTAGTGTGTCTTTTAGCTAATACGATATTAAAACAATATTATCATATTAATACCTCTTGTGCGGATTACAATGGCTCACAGTAAAACTAATATCAAATTCCTACTAAAGCATCTATGGGATAAAGATATTGTCCCTCAAAATATTAAATATTTTTCATGAAAATATTTGCAACACGAAGCCGTATAGTTTTATCCCAACGTCACGTCACTGCCTGGTGCGTTTGTTCAACAAACCACAGAAGTTATGTCATGTTTTTGCACAAAACAGTCGCTTGTATGATCATGGCAGAAAGATATAATGGACTGTAATGTAATACGGCTGGCTGTAGTGATGTATGATACTCACTGACAACTGAAGCAAAATGATGTGTACGGTTCGCACCTGTGTGTGTGTGTGTGTGCGTGCGTGTGCGTGTGTAATCGAGAACAGCAAGGAGTCGCAGTTTAGCACCGTAATGTGAGAGATCGAGGGGAAAGCACTGCTCACCTGTCCGAGAGCTTTCAGAGGAATCTGATATCCTTCACTCTCAGTCTGTAAGATGAAGATAAAAGAACAGAACAAAGCGATCAGGGTGGGAAAGAACTGGGTTGTGCGACACTAACAGAAGTCAGTAATGATTCTTAGCTTTTGCTGTTACAGTTATTATTTGCTTCAATAAGTAATTTGGCTCATATAAAACACTTACATGTTCATTTCAGGGTGTTTATATATTTATCTGTAGAGAGAAGCGTGCGCTGTATCATTTGATGATCGTTTGTGTAGCACCTGTTTTCAATACCCGTTTCAAGTCTAATTACTGCCCCCAGGTCATGACGTTAATTCGGTAATGACGTAAACAAGTAAGTAGCTGTAGAAGATTAAGCATCGTGCGTTTGGTTGAGAATAGGCGAAAGCAGCTGTAGCACACCGCATCACGCTGGGATCAGCAGCCATGAAGTTGCATCTGTGTGGCGCAGCGGTTGTGTGGCCGCTTTTTATGAGCTGTTTAATAGCGCGAGCTGAACGGGGCCATTTAGTGTCGACTCACTGGCGCGGTGTGAATGGGGTTAGGTCTGGTACTCTCGTAAAAACACCGTGTCCATTATTATGGACACAGAAAGGAGAGAAGGGGTGAACATGGAAAAAGGAGGGGCTCTGCATAAGGCTGTAAATCAGGGGTTCATTTATATACCTTCTCTCCCGCTCTCTCACAAACACACAAAGATCATTTCAACCAGATTTTCCAGCGTTTAAGAACAGAACTACCTCTCTGTATGAGGGTCATGTGGAAAAATAAACCGAGGCAAAATTATACTACTCTGTTATAAGTACACATTTGTGTTTCTACAAAGTTATATAACGTTTTCACCAAGTTTGTTTTCTACTCTCAAAATGCAAATTTCTCAAAAGGCTTTTGTCAAATATATCACTGTGGTTTCAATGCTGATATTAGTTATAAGCATAAAATATTTACTCCGCTCTCATGGTGAAATATGACTAATTTAACAGTAGCCAAAATATTTTAGGTATCTTATCATAGGCCCGCTTATTTAATGCACTGCATATTTTGTTAAACAGTAAACCTTCTTAAAACTAGATTCTGAAAATGTTTCTGGACATAAGTCTTATTGTACATTATTTGTTTTACATTATGTGTACATTATGTTGTCATGTATTTTTAACTGTAAAACAGGACAAAAACACTGTTTGCAAAATTATTTAAGCAGAGTAAATGTTCTGGATAAAGTGTTTCACTGTCTTGTATTGTATTGCTTTGTTGTATCACTGGCACTACAACATGATGATTTGAGCAGTTCCACACAAATTTGAAAGGATGCCAGAAGAGGCCAAAGAGTGTCTGTAAAATACTACTGTCAAGTTTTAGTGCTCTTTGTGTATGACCTGGAGTGGGTGGGAGGAGGGAAGGAGATTAACAGGTAAAGCAGACATCTACAGCTGCGTGGTGACATGAGCATTTGTCATTGCACTGCCGTTACCAAGACTGTGTGTGTGTGTGTGTGTGCGCCTGTACAGTAGGGTGAATTAGGGTAACGTCAGACACAAAAGATCGAATGTGTAAATGTTTTCTCACACAAGCAACTGTATGTTAACATGACCTAATATTAAATCTTGTTAAGGTAATGTTAACAATCTGTTAAGATTACCTTACATTGTGTGTTGTCATGTGATCACAATCACATGATTTCATGACCCTGACATCACCTTCATACGCTGTAGGAGAACAAAAGATTAAAGAAATCTCATTTGCGATTCATCTTTCATAAAGGCCCATAAGGATGCGTTAGCTAAAACAAATGGTTTCTCTCTGCCCAGCTATTCTGGTGATAATCATACTGTTTCCCTCACAAACACAGATGCTCGCGGGCTGCTTTACGTAAGTCTTGGTAATAATATTTCTCCCCGTGCATTTTGAGGACACTCGGCTCCAGTTACTTTGTCCTTCATCGCTCGAATCGATTAACCACTTGAAGGGGGGGCAACTTTAATTGAAATTAAACACAAGCAGCTATGCAAACAGTGGACAGAGAGAAGAGAGGGGAAGAGAGCGAGGGAGTCTCGGCCCTGTAGAGCCGCCGAGTCTAGACTCCAGATGTGTGGAGTGGCCCCCAAGGTCTTCAGTAAATATCAGCAGCACATGTCAACACAGTTACAGCTCTACCAATCATGACTGCAGAGGAACAATAAGCTTAACAGTTAAAGAGATCATGTTAGCATGCGCACACACAAAACGCTATCTATGTGCTAGATGTTGTTTGCATCCTTCTTCAATGTAGGACCAGTTTTTTTTTGCCCTATTTATTGCCTGATCAAATTAAAAAGCAATAATAATTTTTTCCCTAACAATCCACACTTAAAGTATCGTTCATGTCCATAGCACAAATAATGTGGGACAAGCTAAGCACAGAAGTTAATAGTTAGTGTTAAGGGTTCAAATCACTTACCCTAAGTATTAATCAGCTTAGCAAACATTCTTAAAACTCTCCTACATTCATAATTATACTATTGAAAGGCATTACATTGTCAGCTAAGATAACATCCAGTAATATCTCTTTATCCTTGTTACCTTTGTAAAAGTTTTTAGTTGTCTTAGAGTTTCAAGGTGGATTTTGAATGACAATTCAGTACATGCACCTGAAGCACGTGGAAATTCAGACAGCGGCCAACGTGTGTTCGGTAAACAGGGCCGGAGGAAATATTCAGCTGTTTAAATACTGTTCGCAAAGACGTTAGCTATTTTGGAGGTGTACATTAGAATTGTGTGTGCAAGTGTGTGCTGTTTGTAAGGGATGTTTGAGCTGACCAGGGTGAGAATATGTACTGAGCAAACATGCGACCAAAGTATTGTACCAATACAGTTGTGAGACAGCTGCTTCCGCTGCCTGGCTTTTGTCAGTGTGTGTGAACAGGTGAACAACAATTCATTCCCAGAGAAGCACATACGCACAAAGAGAACAAATATGCAGCATTACAAGCACAAGCTTATACGCACTTTGCTTTGTCGTTCCTCTTCTCCAACGAGCACGCACACGTGCTGTGAATTTTTTTGACATCTCTTGGGGGTTTTTGAGGCCAAGCAAACTCACAATTATATGAAACCTTGAACTCTAAAAGCACACAATTTCTTTTTTTCCTCAGCTGTTGCAATATAAACAACAAAAGAGCCACGGTATCAATGATGTAACCAAATACCAAAGCAACAGTGCAGTTGCAGTATTATTGCAGTATTAATTGCGCACTATTGGTACCACTGGTGGTACCTCCACAGGACATTACTGTAAAGGAAAGCAGAAAATGAATTACTATGTGCCAAAAGGTCCCCGTGGGTGAAGTGGTCACTTGTAATTCAATGTTAGTTTTAATAAATAGTCAACTGGATGAACTAATGTCCCAAGAGTCATGGACAGCTTGAAAAAATCATTACCCTGTCACAGTTATTATATTTTCATGACTGTGCTGATTCTTTTTGTCCCTGATTCAGGACATGTGTTGGATACAGATGTGCAGGATTAGAAATACGTGCTTCCGATATTCACCACTAGAGGGACTGAAACACTGTAACAGAGAGAGCAGAGACGGCAAGACCTCAGGGAAATCCAACACAAAACAGGGCCAGAGAGACATCACTCAGGCACCTCATTAGTGTGTGTGTGTGTGTGTGTGTGTGTGTGTGTGTGTGTGTGTGTGTGTGTGTGTCCGGGCCACAGATAAAGATGTTCAAAGGTTTATTGGGATCTGGGCTGTTATCTCATTCAACCACCTTTTGTCCAGTCCTTGGACTCTTTTCTCTAACAAACTGTGCCTTAGGATGAGATCATAGATTAACAGATTCAACCATCCATCTACGAGTGCAAAACATCATACATCTGCTGTAATTTACCAGACATGTGAAGTACACAATTCCCACATGTGGCTTAAAAACATTTTCTGTGGGAGCATTTTAAGTGTGTGCATGCATGCATGTGTTGACAATGCACGGTTGCCTTTTTGAAACAACCGCTGTGCCTGCGTGTATCTTAAATTAAACCCAACAATACTTTCTTCACAGCATTCTCGCTTGTTTTTTTCTCTCTTTTTCCTTTTCCAGCATCTGCCTGTGCGCCAGCCTGGCTGCTTGGCAAAATATGAGCAATTTCCCTACAATGTGGTTACAATGAGCCAGTAATCGTTGCAAACTGCCCCCTCCCCACCCCCCATGCCACAAACACTCCCCTGCATTCAGTGTTGACACAGCTTCAGTGGGAATACCCACCCTTCATGCCTCCTCCTGCTCTGACCCCCCTCTCCAGCACACACACATACACACACATCAGAGGCCCAGCCATCAGGCCCCACACCTGGGCATGTTTGCAAAGGAAGAGGCCGGGGCGGGCGGCCCTCCATGCGCCTGTCGACTGGCTCCACAATGTCTGGCCAGCTGTGAGCCTGGCCTGCCCTGAGCCCTCACTGTGGGGGCTGAACACACAGCTGGGGAAGGCATGCTTCCCAAATAGAGAGAGAGAGCAATAGAGAGAGAGAGAAGAAAAAGGGAGGGAGGCAGAGGAAAGACAAAAAGAAAGTTAAGGAATGAGGACAGTAACAGCACTACATATATACATCTGGATTTATGTACAATGTTCTATACTGATTGTGTTTTTAAAAATATTTGGTGGCTAGAATATTTATATCATCTGTTACTATTCTATTAAACTGTTACAACATTAAGTCTATAAGAATGTTTTTTGTTAATTTTGAGGATTCGGGTCTTATTTACGTTAACAGAACCAGAACACACTTGAAATAACTGCCAGTCTCTTACATACATCCAGATTTAACAGATAAATGAAGTCTGTCATCCAGTCCAAGTGGAATAATATTCTGTTCTGGAAATCAAAACAAGCCCCTTGGGTTTTTTATTATAAAACTCTCGCATAACTTTGTCTTGTTTTTATGAGTCTGAAATGCAATAATTTTAATCTTTTATGGTCATATTTTGTGAATTAACAATACATTTGCCTCTGTTTTTACTGGACAAAACCCAGGTTTAGGTCTAAACTGTTTAGTTTCTATAGAACCCAGTAACGTTCTCTGTCAACATGTAATTACATACATTATCTACCATATGCAAATGATAGACAAATGTATTTTTAACATGCTCCTCAGTGTTGATGGGGAGTGTCTGTCTGTGTGCAGATACTGTGCATATGTAATCCAATGTATTAGCAAATAGTTTTTCTAACTGACCCATATGATGGGCCTGTTTGGTTTAAACCAGCTCAGAAGACACATGATGCGTCTCCAGCCTGTTCTGGCCCAGCACAAACCCAAGCACCCTACTGTTTCAGCACCCTACTGCACACACATGCAAACACACACACACCAGATGGGCACAGTAGATGGACAGAAGGGCAACACATGTCTCCTAAAGGAAGTTGGATGTTAAATAAGGAAGAGATCGTTTGGAAATATATCTAAAAGTGTAACTGTAACACACGCTCACTTAATAACGGTAAACCTGTAACTGTATTTTCACTTCTGTAATCGTATCAGCTGCAAGCCCAGATGACAATGTTCTCAGAACATTGGCTGATGTTTTTTAAAAGTTCTCTCAAAGTTATCAAAAAGTGTTCTCGCTGTAACATTGGCAGAATGATTCTTTAACGTCATGTATAATTTATATAAAAAATATTATTTAGTAGTTAGTGGAACATTTTAAAAGCGTTGCAGAATTAAAAAATGTTTGAATAACGTTCTTATAATCAGGCAATAATGTTAATGCAACATCTAAAACAACTGGATGTTTTAAATGTTCCAAAAACTTTCAAAATAACAAAATTGCATTTGTGTTACTTATGGAAACATTAGGGAAACATTTCCTACAACCTAAAGTTGTTAGTTGGTTCTAGCAATCTATAGCATATAACTAATAACATCATCAGATTCGTTCTCCTGGGTGTCTGAACACACACTCACACGCTGTTTATTGCGTTTACGTCACGTACCAATCAGCGCACATCTCCAAAAACCTCCAAGGCCTCCCCACCTTCAGCATTCCATGGCACTGCACCACTTTCTGTGTTGCTTTATCTGCCAGGACGTATGATCTTTCTTGTGTCTGGTGTTTAGTGAACTGGTGTAGTCTTGCCAATGCAAAGTGACCAAAGCACACAAATGGAGTGAAAGACAAGTGTTGTTCCACTTTGTAAATGTTTTTTCCACTTGTGTGAATTATGGTGCTTTACTTGGGAATTCAGAATGCCAGAATGCCAGGAACCAGCGTCAGAAGAACAGAACAGCAGCCTGGAGAGAGCTCATTTCAAGAGCTGCTCATTTGCCTTCAAGGAACAGATTGCCTAAAAAGGAAAATTCTTTTATTATTTACATCACCCTCATAAAGTTCCAAACTTGTATTACTTTCCTCTTTGGCACCAAAAAATGTACGTTTTAAAACGTTTTTTCATAGGGCTTGTTCCAGTAGAGCTCTGTTGGTGAAGCATTGGGCTGGCAACACCAGGGTCACATGTTTGATTCCTGAGGAACACACGGACTGATAAAATATAAACTTTAAATGCACTGTAAACTGTGTCGGATAAAAGTGTATTTCCACGCGACAACAGTTTATAAGAACACCTGTAAAGATCTAAAAAGTGATTAAAAAACACGATTTAACAGATGTGGTCTGTTGTAAGTGCTGTAAAAATAAATTCTCCTTTTGTGCTAAAAACTCTTCAAAGTTCATGTTTGGAACAATGTGGGTGACTGTGAGGACATTTTTGGATAAAATGTTCCGTTTAGCTTGTTTCTTCTGCTGACAAGCTGACATAGTGGGCTGATGACATGAAATGATCGGTCACATCAGCAAACAGCAGTCACCTGCTCAGCTACAGGAAATGGAAAAATCAGCAGTTGAGATGAGACGAGAGAACATCGCTCTTGTATGTGTGTGTTTGTGCGAGAGAGAGAGAGAATTCCCTGAGTGAGGCAAAAAGCAGGAACTATCTCTACAGCTGTCTTTGAAACAGGAAGTTACTCTCTGAGAAGAGCTTTCTCAAGGCCTGATCGTAGAGGCGTGACAGGAAGCCCCATCAAATGACAGGAAGTGAAGTCTGGAGAGAGGAAGTGGGCTGTGGAGCTTCGGCTCCAGTGAGTCTGGGCCCTAAAGCGAGGGAGGAAAAGAGAGAGAGAGAGATGCTGGGCGTAGTGATGTTCGCGGCAGCTGTTCCCACACTGCCAGCTGTGAGTTATTATTTGCCGCCTCGTAAAAATACACTGGCACCAGACGGGCAGCCTCCTGTCGCCATGGGTCCTCCTGTCACCATGGTACTAGTTAAAGTACTAGCAAAGAACAGATGTGTGACAACAATCAACATCATCTGTCATTCTGTGAACATATAAAATATAAGTGTGTTTTTAATCCGCTTCAGCTCAAGCATGATGCTACGATTACTCACATATTGTGCAAACACACTTTACCATTTGAAATCGGATGATTCTAACGAGTCTTTTAAGGGCCACTTATTTATTTCTTCACCATATAGTTTAATGAGTCGGTGAGAAAACAAAGGTGATAAAAATATATATATTGTGAACTAATTAAGGCAAAGACTCTGCCTGGCGCTTATTTACAACCTCTTAAAACACATGCTAGTGAATGACACTTTACACTCCCCTCAGGTTCATAAAATAAGTCTTTAAAGTTTATGTCACGGACTGTAGCAGCGTTCGCCGCATATGTTTAAAGCATTGACGCTGCTAACCGTGTCTTATCTGAACACTTAGCATACAGAGAATAAGGAAATGGCCGCTTTGCATTTAAATAAGACATATCACCTCAGATAAGTAGGTGCTAATTTGTACAGCGGCAGATTACATGAATACAGTAGCAGCATCTTTGTGTGTCAGAGGCTGTGACTGTAAGGGATGCTGCAATGCTTGCTTGTACTCTTGCTAATTTAGGTATAAACTTTCTCATTCAGGCTGTGAGGAACATCAGAGGTGCTAAGTGTACTGCTTATTGCTAATGCTGTGTGACGCTCACCAGAGAGGAAGCAGGCGATGGCTCTGAAGACAATAGCTGATTACAATCCTCACACTCTGTAAGTGTCAACAAGCAGGGTCGACCACTGTAAGGTTTTCACCTACTGTAAAGATCTTTGTGAGGCAGTTTCTTTACAGATGCATCAGGATGCTAATGGGTCATTAGTAGCCGTTATACGGGCACTTGAACCCCTGGACTTTGCGTTGCGAGCAAAGTCAAGTCAAAGTTTGGTTGGGAGAGGACTTGTGTGATATTCTATATGCGCACCATTGAAATCATATATGGTAACACAAGTGGAGGGACACTGATTATATTTAATTAAAATAAAATATAAATATCTAAGTGTTGTGTACAGTAAATGAAAAACTTAAATGAAAGCTATTATAGTTCATCTGAAAATTAAAATTGGTGAAATATTTCCACTAGCATAAGTTGCAGATGGCTGCAATTATGAAATATTTATGAAATACCCAAAAAATAATATTTATAAAAATGCTTATTAAATAGGACAGATAAAAAACAGTAAGGCAGTTCTGTTTCGAAAGCTAGTACTTCAGTATGGGATTCTGGAATGCTGGTGTCCCCAACTAACCAGCAAGAATTTCTTAGTCAACCACTTTTACCATAAAAGATCATCGTGCCCACCTGGTTGACCTGCATTAAACCAGCATAAACTGGCATGAAACCAGAACGACAGGGAGTGTAAATAAGAGGACAGGTTTCTCAGAAAGTCTTATTTTAGAGCTTATTTTGATCTTATTTAAGATCAAAGGCCCCACATTTCAAATGACCTTTTCATATCATTAAGATAGCGAGCTGAAGTTTGATAGCAAATAAGAAACAAAACAATGTCACAAGGACATGCTGAAGACATGTTGTCTGAGTGAGAGTGGCTGGCATCACATCTGGACAGTCATAACACATGACCCAGAGCAACAACACAGACATAATTCAGTCTGCTTTTAGAACCATGTGCAGATAATCTATCGCATTGTGTTGCATTTCTACAGGGTACATGTGCAGATATGTGCACACACACACACACTCAAATGATTATACATTCACACACACACATTTACCCAGTTATCTAAATGGGGACATACAGTAGAATTCTATTATTATTTTTGTCATTTATAATTTACTGCATGTGTACAGTGTAATCATCTAAAAAATGTTGTTTATTTAATAATTACTTTTTCGAATTGAGGATGTTCTCAAGAGTCCCCAAAGGTTTTGTCCATTTTCTCAAACTTCTGGGGATTTTGTTTGTCCTCAAAGTAACATTCAGCTCAGTAAACCCTTCCACACACTTACACGCACTCACACACACTCACTCACTCACACTCACTCACACACACTCACTCACACTCACACACTCACACTCATTCACACACTCACTCACACACACTCACACGCAGCTTGATTTCACACAGCAGTGGAAGAAGCAGCGAGTCCTTCTGCTTCTCGCTGTGTTACGTCTTTCTACAGAATTTCAGGAATGTCACTGATTTTCCATCTCTAACTTCGGTCATTTCAAACTCATTTCGAGCAGAGGCTTTGATCACCTCACACAGCTGCCCCGAACCACTTTCATTGCCCTCACAAAAGGAGAAGAGTGTTTTTCTCCAGAAGAAAGGCCAGGGTTTAGTTCCCAAAGAAAGCTGAAGTTTAGCTCCTTCACTTTCTCAGCATTGTTATGCTAACAGGGCCAGAGCTAAAGAAACATCTCATTAGCATGAGAAGAAGAGCCCACATCTGAGAGGAGACCTTCCAGAAAGACAATCTCTCATTCCTCTCTCACTCTCTTTCACTTATTCATCCATTTCTTCTCATTCAGCTCTGATCCTTCACTTTCTTTTTTCCATCTTCATTGTTGTGTGTTTCCAAAGATCCCCCATCTGTTTCTGTCTTAGGATGAGGAACTGTGTGTAATGTCTCTTCTGGAAACGTCTTTAAATATGGACTCTAATGCTGGACTATATTTATTGTTAATCGCATGGCAATTATCTTTACAGTGATTCTCGCTGTTGTAGTGGCTCGTAACGTATCCTTCAGGCTCGGGATAAATTCATCATGTATATGGCAACAGTGTGGGCCTTAACTGGTGACAGATGTGAGGACCTTCAACGTAGGGCGAGTGTGTGCGTGCACGTGTAAATCACGATAAGTATGACCACACTGATGTCTGCCTCATAGTAAAACTCCATCCATCTTAAAAAGCCCAGCCAGAGTAAATATATATGTTTAGATGCCATATTCAGCACAGAGCTGCTGGATTACAGACATATGGTACTGCTGGAAAACAGACAGCTCTTTAGACCATGATGGGATATGTGAAACACATACTTCATTATGACGAAACGTGCTGTTTAAAGGATTATCTAGTAGGGTGTGTAAGTGTGTGCTTTGTGTAGAAGAGATTTTGAGTGTGTGTGTGTGTGTTGTTGCCAAACTATTCTATTGGTGGAGCAAAAATAAACAAAGCGACTGTTTAAATTGTGTCTAAAATGTAAGTTAACCTCTTGTTAATCTTGATCTTACAGTCTGTGGCTTCTTAACTACTGTAGCTCAACTGGTAGATCATTGCATTAGTAGGACAAAGGTCATGGGTTTGAATTTTAGGAGACATGCGTACTGATGATTTGTTGATTTTGAATGCTCTTTAAATTGCACTGGACATCTGACATCTGCCAAATCTTCAAAAACATAACCAATATAAACCAATATAAAAAGTGATGTCATGCTTACAGTCCTGCTGTTGCACTGAATATCAACACCCTTGCTCCTGTGAGCACTTAATGGTATGTCTTGGTAACCGTGGGCGCGTGAGGGTGTCAATAAGCAAGCTGATTATCACTCTGAGCGTCTGATAAACAGTAGTGAGTTATGTGACACACAGCCTGCTCTCGTCTCTAGAAACAGAAACTATTGCCAGCTGTACAAAGAGTCAGAACCACTGCACAAGCGCATCTGTGCCAGAACACACACACACACACACAAAAGAAAGCCTGGAAAGTCCAGAGTCATGGTGCTTGGCGCCAGCACGAGTGACGCTTTTGATAAAAACTAAGGCAGCTGGGCTGTTGGGGAGCAGCTCAGTTGGTGATTACAACACGTACCTGTGACTAGCGCTGTGGTGTAATGCAACATCACATACTTCAGGGGCCATGTTGAGTCATCCACACACGCTCAAGTAAGGGTAGGGCAGAGTGATGACTAAGTCTCGCACCTGCTGGGCTGTCAGGGCATTTCACTGAAGACACTTGTACAGGCAGAGAAAGAGAACGAGGGAGGAAGGGAGGGGGAGGGAAAATAGGATATTTCCAGTGAAGGGAGAAGGATGTTGTGAAATCATGTTGCGTATGTGACTGCACAGCTGCAGCTTTGTGGAAACTGGTGTACTAAGCATGTGCAAACACAAAGAGTCACACAGACGAAAAATATGTAGACCTCACACTGACACTTTTTGATTCGGGACGTTATCACCGATAAGAGACTGATAATGTGAACATGATTAGACCTGTTACTAAAACAGACACGTGGGAGCTGGTATGACATATGGAGGCATGTATTTGTCAACATTAATTCATGTAATTGACTGAAAATAACAATCATTGTAACAATTGGGCCTGCCTGTTGCATTTATCTATTTTTTGCCAACACTGGGCTGTCCGACACAAGTTTATTATTGACACTTATTGGTGTAAATGTTGAATCACAAAGGAAAGCAAAAGATGTTTCTGATGCGATTGTAAAAATGCTGCATTCAGCAGTCAGACACTATTAGTTAAGTCATGTGATCTCAGCATGTCCAGCCCAAAAAAACCATTTAGTGTACCACTAGCAGTTCACTCAGAAGTCTAAACCTAAACGTTCTATCCTAACTGTTCATTTAAATTCATTCATTAACTTTGTTCTTGCTTCATCTCATGTGATTTATGATAAACGTGCATGTCATGGAGATGTGCATGTCGAGTACTTGTTGTCTTAAACTACTGACAACATCACATGAATTTTAATGAGACAGTGAAACAGTCGTAAAATACCTTCAAACACCACACTGCTTATTTGGTCATCTGATGTTACAAGGCAACTTCAGAATAGAAAGAGTGCCAAAAAGAAAAAAATACAGCAATAAAGTCCTTGATTATTGATTTATGTTATTATTGATTATTTTGTCAACATTGTTTACTTCCTCAAAGAATCATGACTTACAGTGACCATTGGCAATAACAGAATGTAGAGAAATCACACACACACAAACAAATGCACACATAAGCACACGCACCTTTAGTTTCCTGTAACTATTAGGCTCTGATCCAGCACATTCCAGTGTAAGGGAAGGAAATACCTCACAGCTTCGGCCTCTCTGATGGCTCAGTTCAGAGAAACACTCTGCACATGAACTTCTTTTGTTCTGCATGACATATTTATTAATGGTCTTGCAGGTGGTGTGTTCGGCTATCCGTTCTTACACATAATACATCAAATATCAGTTTAAATCAATCAATGTATGAAGCGGTAAAACAAGGTGAAAATATTGAAGTTATTTTCTCCATAAATTCATTTATTGTTTTTATATTTTTTGGTGTAACAAAATGACAAGAAAGCTTTTTAAATTAAATGGTATCATATATTCAATAAATGATATATGCTGCAATATATGACAGATGGATTTTAACACTTAAGAGTTATTGATTTACAACACACACACACAAACACACTTGTTTTCATGTTTTATAGGGACGTTACATAGACGTTTAAATGAAATGATTATTTAGGATTTATTATACACTATTTAATATACCGTTATGAGCGGCATATATACTAATAGTGTATTAAATAATAGTGTGTAATTAATGTTGACCTGTGGAGTCTGTTGCCGCTGAAGTCTTTTATGGTGTGATGGCCTCCTAAACATAATATAATAGTGTATGAAGCCAAGCGTCGCTCATACAGCCTCTGTGTGGTCCAGTTTTCCCAGGAGATGTGTGGGGGAGCACCAGGCTTTCTTTAACTGTCTGTTCTGCTTTGATACACACTTTAAAAGGTAGTGCCATGGGTGGTGGGTATATGTTTGTTGGTGTGAAATCAAACACATGGATTTTTTACATGGATTCTCTATGAACAGGTGCATTTGTGAGGTCTACTGTGTGTTTGGATGAAGGTACGAACGTGCAACAAATTTAGGTTTTGATGTTTGTTGTATGTGACTATATGTGTGTGAGAGAATGTGTGTTTTGGGGGGGGTATGGCCTGGTTGCCAAGTGAACACCATATGGGCGGCCTGTAAGGGTGCAGCTGAGGTCTCCAGGCCGTTCCCAGAATTGACATGGTAATGAGAGTGACTCTCTTTAACTGGACGCTGGGCTCAAGCTGTAGCTGAGAGAAGACGCTGCTTTTCAGTGCCTCCAACAGGCTGCGGGACATCCCACCTCCACAAGACGCGGCCCCTCCAACAGGGCCAAACCACCTGTTTGATTTTCTCATGGAGAGGTGGGGGGGGCACGGAAATAAAGAATAAAGAGGGAGAACGCTGAGGAATGTGCCCGTTAATTTTGTTTCTGAGTGTCTACTTCTCTTCATTCAGCTTTCTGTGGATAACTCCCCCCTCCACCAACACACACACACACACACAAGTAATTTAGAGTCTATACTCACAGATGAATACACACAGACATGTACAGACACTAAAGAGAAGTAGTGTGAACATACCACACACACAATGTTCACTCGCACTCCCTTTGTTACTGTAACCCCCAAAACAATACAAAGAGAAAAGAAGTTTGTGAAAGAATTGGGGCACCTTCTGCTCCCTGTTTCACACAATTGGATTCCTGCAAGTCAGGCCTGGCAGCTACATATGTGTGTGTTTGTGTGTATCTAAGTGTATGCTGTTGCTTAGGCCTGGCTGTGTGGGAAAAGTGTCACTGTATGTGTGTGTGTGTGTGTTTACGCAGGGGACACATTCTTCTACCGTGAGAATGCCTAGGGGACATGGGATGCCTAGATTAGATATAGATTATAGCCTAATTTATTCCTGTGGTCATTCCTGTGGACACTTACCACAGACATGCTGCATGTTTCCAACCCACAACCTTTGTGCTGTTAATGCAATACCAGTTGAGCTACAGGAACACTGTGTGACATATACAACAGGCATACAAACAAATCAAGTGGCACCATAAAGTTTTTGGACACTTGAGCTAAACCTAAAATGAATGTGTATGAATTTTAGTGCAATAATATCAATATTATCACAACTATAAATAAGAATAAATATGTTTTGGGAATAACTTCTCTTTTCTTAGATATTTCTATTTCCTATAATAATTTATAGATGAGAGTGGCTGACAGATTGTTGCACTCTTGTAAGAGTTGACTAAAATGACATATAGTACCTACATAAAACAGGTGAGTGGTTGAAATTTAGCTCCATTATATTTACCAGCCCAGCCCTGTCATTTGGCAGATGGGCAGCTGCAGCTTTAGGCAGTGAGTGCACACTTTTTTTTTTACACATAGGCAAAATGGCTGTTGAGCTTCACTTGTAGCTTAACTAAAGCTGCAGGCTAAACACCTGTGCAGGGTGTGTGTGTGTGTGTGTGTGTGAGAAACACAGGGTGAGTGTGTGTATTTTAGGGTGTGGCTAACTGCCTCAGCTCTGTGGACAAACAGCTTCACAGCAGCACCTGATACTCACCACGTGAGTTTCTAGTTACCTCTTTCTGATGTGATTTCAAACCTATTTACACTTTAATAAAGGAATGAAACCCATGAGTCAAAAGCAAACCATTTTTGCCTGCAGACCTGATTGCCTCATTGCCTTCTGACATTTCTTGCACCTGTTGGTCCCGAGGCTTGCTGGGCGGTCACAAGCGTTTCTGAAAGCATGACGTATCCAACACAGTTGAGCAAATGAGCTTTTATATGCAACAATAAAACACAATGATTACCAAAATAAACACTCACACAAACAGACATATTGCGTGCAGAAAACAAGGCCTGTTTAAAAACCATCACTATTTGTGTCTTAATGACCATACAAGGCGAACCAAAGTATCTTGAGAGTGCCATACCACCCAGAGGGGGGACGATCTTAAAATCCAGAGTAATCCAGATTACATACATGCAATACTGAAGACAAAAGTGTCAGAAAGGTTCTGTTTAGTGTCATTGCTGACGCTATTTATCAGAACCATCAACAGGGTTTCATTCTCAGGCGACTGGCACAATACGCTCTGACAAACAAGAGGGCTTCCCATTCTTCAAGACTGCCACTGGGAAACGGATTTGAGGAATTAATCGTAGTGTGAAGCTGAAGAGGAGAGAGTGACCAGGGTTTGGTATTGTCTCCTTTTCTCTGAATAGGGCTTTGTGAGGGAAACACAGCTGCTACACCCATCTTTAGGCCATACTTTCAACAAATGCTGATCCCGGATCAGTTTGGTGTTATTTTAACACATACAGGTATGTAGTGGAAGTCAGGTGACCGTTTTCATTGAGTACACAATCAGTCTTTCAGACACAACTGAACCATACCATAAGCAACAAGTTGCAACAAGCTGTTGAAACCCAGAAATAGTTGCTGACGGCAACCCGTTTGACAGCTCCATACAATATCGGAAATAGCATGACACCTGACAAATGGAACTCTAAAGCCTCATTTATACAATGGAGCAAGCTGAACATATTTCTCCCGGGTGAACTAAAAGCACCCTCGTCGCACAAAGCGTTAATACAACGTACGGCGTCAGTTTAAAATGAGTTCGTTAGGTGCGCATTCACATCTATTCGTAAATAAAGAGCATCCAAATTACATTTAAAATTAGTTCTCACCAATATATCAACACATTTTGACCTGTTGAGGTTTCTAGGTCAACAATTTCAGAGACGCACACAAACAGGCAAAATATCAACAAACAGCAGAATAAAAACATCAGTGCATTTTGTTATCATTTTTAGACCAAACCAAAAGAAGCCTATTCTTACAGTATCTTTAAATTAGCCCTTAGTTTAGAATAGAACAAACAGAGGAGCTCCAGAAGGCCTCTGGCTAAATGGCCTCTGTCCCTCTCCCCTGCTGCTGGTGACAGCTGCCCGGTAGTCAGGGTCTTCCCTCCAAAACTTGGCCATTATACCCCAGCTGTGAGCAGCTGGTCTCCCATAAACACACACACACACATCACACATCCTCTGGATCACTGTTCAGTCAAAAGGCAATGTGATGTAAATGAGGAGAGAGCAAGGGAACATCATTCAGCTTCTCTTCTTTTGTCAAGGTGGGTGTGAGTCTACAGTCTTTAACAATAGACCCCTGTCCACCTGGAGCAATTTAGACTCTTCTGTGCACATTAAATAATTAAGGGGTGAAATAATAACATGGAGTTAAAAAGTCATGCAAAACAAGGATTTAATTGATTGTATGCAGTGTGTCTAAGGCCCAGTTCACACCAGAGTAAGAGCCAATGGGTGATCTAATCGATTTTGATGGCCGGTTTTTTATAATGTTTCCCCTACAATTAAATGTGTTCCAACTTTTGACCAACTTTAAAAAACCTACAAAATGTTTTCAGGTTGTTTACACCTGTAGGTAGTTAACTTGTAATTGGATTTCCCAAAGTGGATCTAAACGCTGGGTGTAAATGGGGTCTAAGCATTCACTTGTATAAGCTTTGTTTACGGACATGCAGACCAGACATTACTACTGGCCAGTGCCTTTAAATGCCACTCAGTAACTCTGCCTTCTGTCGCTTTTTAAGGATGTTAATATGGTGCTGTCTGCTTGCATTTATTACCCCTCTAACGTCACAAACAAAACGTCTGTTCCCAGAAGATGACACAGTCAAAGATTAACTTGAAGAAGGATAGCTGTTGCCAGTGAGCATGAGAAAAAAGGAGGTGGAAAACAAAATGTGTTTGTGTGCATGGGGGGCAGTGGCGGGGGGCATCCAGGGGACAGAAAGAGCTCCAACGTTATTAGATTTGCAACAAGTCGCAACACTGTTGCCCATTGTGTACCGGTCCCCCACCCCTGTCCCACCCTTTGCTTCTCCCAGAATCCAGAGCATGTCTCCTCCTTTTCCATAACCCTGCTTCTCCTGTCCCATCCTTTCCCAAAGGTCCAAGTCCTCTCCAGGCAATCTCCAATGGAGTGGAAGTGATCCCAGTGCACAATGCCCGCTCTCTGAATGGGGCTTCAGCGTGCCACTGGTGCTCTGTCACCAGCAGATGGGGAGCTAATTAGGAGCCATTAAGGCACTTTGATAGTGTGTGTGGGAGCCAGGCGGAGAGTGTGTAGTGTGAGAGGGTGTGTGGGAGCAGGCAGATCGGAGACCAGCGTTCACAAGCTGCTTCCAGAGGACCACTTGTGGGAAACAGGAGTGACATATGTCAGGGCTATTGATATACATTATGGGGTGGATCAGTATATAAGCATAATTCATCAAATATGCAAAGTTGGAACGTTAAACATGCATCTTCATACTATGTGTTTACACAGGTAGAAAGTTAAAAAGCATTAAACATATTAGAAGTCAAGGACCAAATAAATTTCGCTGGATCAATGAATATAAAACATGAGAAAAAAGCATGACTCACACAAGCTAATTAGATCAGTATTGTATGTGTTCTTAGTGAACTGTATCGCGTCTATTGCTGACATTCCACTTTGCATTAAACACTTCCTTTCCGTGTCTACTGCCTTGTGTCACTGTATGTTGTGAATTAAAGACTTCATAGCAGCTGATGACACAGCACAGAACACTGCAGCCTTCTTAAACAGAGATCACATGACTTCAGACAGGATGTGATTCCCCTGAGGACAATTATCTGAGGCCACTTTTCTCATGAGAGGAGAAAGTCAAAGATACACGCGGATGCTACATAGAGAAGATGACTATTCACATTCATCTGAGAACTAGATCCTAAAGCAGATACCAGTATGGGATTCAATAAATTACAAAATGAGTGATAGCGTTATAATGCAAAACATAATGAACTCGTTGTACTTATTGTAGAACTAATTGTAGTTACATTCAAAACAGCCTTTACTGGAGAATGAAATATACTGTAAAAAAATCACTATATATAAAACCACTGTGTTGTATTGATGTGAATTCATTCTAAATTGCATAGTAATACTGGGCACATTTGATGTAAATTACATATGTTTTATTGAACAAATCAGTGAAACATTCAAAGGAATTGTTGCTGTCCAGCTGCCAGCGTATGAGGTCACCAAACAATAAAGCAATAATAAATCACAGGTCACTCAAGGGTTTGTAACTGTTTTCTGGACATCTCTTCCAACTATATCTAGGGATATGTTTTATATTTGACTAAGAGTTCATAAGGGTGTGTGAGTGTGTAAGGGGGGTGTTACACTCGTTGCCTTGATGTGCAGTAAACAGGCTTTGGAGAGCCCAGCTGTGAGGGCTTATTGTTGGAGTCGGTAGGAAGTGCTGATAGCTTGCGCAGATGAACAAAAGCGGGATGAGCGAGTGGAGGGGCGCTCCAGACTCGTCGGCTCCAGCCGAGATTCTCTCTCACAGCCCCGATACTGCACTCCCATTGTTCAGCTCCTCCTCCGCCTCCCCTCAACCCCGCTCAGCTGTGACCGAGCCAGAAACGCTTCAGTCCCTCTAACTCCTGCTGGATGTATAGCTATGTGTACGAGCCATCGGTTCAAAAACACGCATGTAAATGAAACATGCGTTAAAGATTACGGCGTATTTAGAAACATTACATTATTATCATTAGTATTGTTACAACTCGCATTTGTTGCTTGTTTATTTGGACGTTAAATTAAACGTCATTATAAACTAATATTGTATTTAATTTCATTCGTTTATTTATTTTTGATGGGGAGGAATTAAACGCCAACATTAAAAAAATGCAAATAACTTAAAAAACGATCCCTGGAATTTACTAAAGAAAACTCGAGGCTCAATAGGCTGTTTTTCACTTTGTCTCTCGCTTTCTGTCTCTTTACAAGGGCCTTCAGACTCGACAATGGCAGTTTGCAGGTGCGCGGAGCGGTAATCGCATCAGAGGTTTTAAGTGATAAATGAGCGCTGACCAGTTTGTTCTCAGGGTCCCGCGCCGCGCAGGTGAATGGGGGAGAGTGGAGGGATGCGAGCCCGTTGTTTGTTGTTGCTATGGAGACCGCCCGCTCGGCGCCAGGCTGACAGGCGTCAAGGCTCGAATGAATGGGTGACGTCACAGCGCTGGCGCCCGGCAGTCTGCTTCGGTTTGTTTGGACAATCTGGGGGAAGAATCAGAGCAGAGCAATGCAAAGTTCTGCGAGTACATATGAAGGAATTTGGGAGTTTGTGCGAGGAAACCCATCTGAAGAGAAACAATGAACCCATCATTGTTCGAAAGAAAAACATATATAAGGAAGATTTGAACGATAACCAGCATTATAACACGCGCCATTGTGCCAAAACTTATTGTGCAATAGGATGCAACTCAGCACGACAAATAATATACTTTACTTTGATTTAACACACCGTGAATTCTACGAAATGTTTATATGTGCATACAAAAATTGCTTAATTCTGACCAAAACATAACGATACTAATTATACTACCATATAAACTTAAGGAAAAGTACAGTTTCGTGTAATTTAACACGTTTAATCTCATGCCATGCCCTATTGCACCAAGATTTAATCCGATTTTATACAGACCTAATACATACACAATTAATATTAAGCAACAATTAATGACTGTATAACTGTATTTTTGCCTTGATATTGTCTTCTGAGCAGCCCACATACGATGAACGCTTGTTTTATTTTTCAGTAATAACTTTTGCCTGTTGATCCTCGAGCACCCCCCCCTCCAGTTGATCTGTCTGCTTCTTCACCTGTGGAGTCTTGAGGCCACGGACAGCTGGATATCCACAGATCATCCGCAAAAGACACACATTTGTTTCCATTTGTAACACCATCCCCCAAGCATATTGTAAGTGCGATAACCAGTGCCGCGTTACTACTGGTTTAGCGAAGAACTGTGGTGAAATTCTATTGGCCCAAGCATGCAAACACGAGCGTTTGGTGCACGCCTACAAGCTCCGACACCCCATAAATACAGAACAACTCGGCTCTGGAGCATGTGTTGAACTGTCATCGCACGCTCAACGACGCAAGACTCGAAAGGAGTACGAGCCCATCAACTCAACTTATTTTCTTTGACTTAGTTGTCAAAGTTATACGAGCCAAAATGAAAGTTGTCGGACCTACCTGTACGCTGAAGAGCAAAGTCGGAGGCGAAGATGTTGTCCGGTGTCTGTCCGACCAGAGCCTGACTATCTCCAAATGCAAGATTCCGCTCCTGGATGAGCAGATGACCATGTTTCTTCAGGACATGAACAGCTGCTACAGCAAGTTGAAGGAGCTGGTGCCCACACTACCGACCAACAAAAAGGCCAGCAAGGTGGAGATCCTCCAGCACGTTATCGATTACATCTGGGACTTGCAGGTGGAGTTGGACGAGCCTGGCAAGAAACACCAAAGCTCCGCTCCCCGCACTCCTCTAACGACTCTGAACGCCGAGCTGGCCAGCATCTCCGTGGAGGTAAATATCAAATACAACACTTTCGTTTTGAGTTCATATTACGTCCACATATCAACCTGTTGCGCGTTTGAGTGTCTTAACTCACGATATGTCTTCTTTCTCCTCGCAGAACGGATGCTCAGATGACCGAATCATGTGCCGTTAAGAGCTGCTGCACCTGGTTTCTGATCGGCTGATTAGCATCCCGAAGAACTAACAAGGTGTGCTGACGCGGTGGAGCTGAACCGCCGTGACGCCATGAACTGTTTGGGAGAGCCACATGCTCCCATTGTAGAGGAAAAACTCAGTAGAGAGTCACAAAATACGTGGACATGTAAAGTGAACCGTGATCTGCTCTCTGAGAGACTCCCGTACATAGACTGATTTGTGTTAGCTGTGGAATCCATGGCGATCATTCACTTATAGTTCCTCTTTCGGTCAACGTTTCTTCAATGTTTCATGTTTTCATAACCTTTAGAAAAATGTTCTATTTTGTTGTAAAGGTCGTTTTTCTCAGATTACTGAGCTAAAGAATGTATTGTATATTACAATGACACACGATGTGAACGCTTTATTGTGTTTATTACAATGTATCTTGTGTTTTTTAATTAAAACAAGAAAATGAAACTTAATTCGACTTGCTGTCAATACTGTGTGTGTGTGTGTGTGTGTGTCAGTGTGTGTGTGCGCTTGACTTTTGATTTAAAGAGTCTAGATTATGAACTTCTTGAGATTAAAATTGGTCTCGCAGGGCTAGAAACTATTAGTTAACACACTCAAATCTTAGTTTTAAAACTGGTTAAAACTTACTGGTTGTCACTTGGACCAAAGTGCTTAAAATAATTACAAATAGAACCACCTACGGTTTGTATATAGATACTTTAAATGTATCAAAGATAACTGCTATATCAAAACAACATAGAAAGGAAAACAAATGGTCATGTGCTAATTAAAATAAATGGCCGTGTTAATGAAACCCTCTATAGGTTGGAAAAGAGGCAACAATCTGTTTAAATCCATTAACACGTATAGGTAGTCAAATGATCTTTAATTGGTTAGAGATTACTCTACCATTCATTATTTACATTCAATAAAGTTATTTTTAGGCAGTGCTATGTCGAAATCTTTTTAAAGTCTATAATTTCCCTTGTTTTAATGCATCTCTGTATTATAATAGCGAGCAGAGGAAGGGTTAAGTCTTTCCGAGAAGAAGGCAGTTCGTTATAAGATTTATTCCGTCTCCCTGGTGCAATGTTTTTCTCATTTCCCTGCGGTGCGATGCGCGCAGCTGCAGGCCTCGCGTTGTGAGGCACGGCCAGTGTGTGTGATTGTGTTTGTGTGATCGCTTTGTGCCAAGGGCAGGGGAGGGCGCAGACTGAGCGGCGCCGCCGCACACCTGGGGAAGTTCAGGTTAAATCGCTCCACATTCCTCGGCACACAGCTGATTGAAACATTAACAAACAGTGATCCGCAAGCCCGGGCTGCAGATGGGCCGGGAACACGGCCAAGGAACTCTCACTCCCTCTGTATAGTTTCCCACATACTACAACGAAACCTTCTTTTAATAAGAACTTTGCGCATTTAAACATAGCGGCGTATACTGCAGCCAACTTTTACAGGCTGATTTTTCCACAGGAACGTCACACAAGCTCAGAATCGCTTTGGAAACGAGAGAACCAAAATAAGCATGCATACTTTTTAAATTATAGAAAACTTTTTAATTAAAGAATACAAAGTAGCCAACTTTAAATAATATTTCCAACAGATTGAGGGATGTTTATGTATGTGCTCAAGTATCGAAACTTGTGGAAAACAAAATGATGGAATAATGAAGAACAATCTCCATCGATCTGTCATGCTCATCATTTTCATATCATCCGGCTACATATTTATCCTGTTAATGAGGAAGACGATTCCTTTTCTCTGTTGTAGCGCTGAGGTGAAACATTTTGGCTCGTAGCGCCCCCCTGTGGCATTACAAGGGCGGTGAACTTTACTTTTCACACACACAAAAAGACTGTCACGTTTAAATAGAATTTTTATTTACAACAATATCAACATCAAGCAAAATAATTAAGTGTATTGTAATTTACATCCTGTAAAATCTTCCATGTTCGCACCCCTCAGTTAACTAGTTCTAAGAACAGCCCAGAGTAACCACAATTTTCCAGAATTATCGTTTCAAAATATACTTTGTCACAATCTACAGTAATCTAGCGAAATGAACACAAATGATAGTGTTTCTTTGCTGACTTCGTTTTCCATTGTATTCCGTTCCAGCAGTTTTCCTCTCAACTGTGTATCAACATTATAAGTCACTGATGGTAGAGACTTGACTAATGAAAAGGCGGATGATTACTGCAGTGTAGAGATCCAGGGACGAGTCTTTCTGTTCAGATTGAATTCCTGCATTCTGAAGTGATCAGCGTAACCAAAGGTGTGGCTACTGCTTTGCACCCGTATGCACAGAACGTACTTTTAAAAAGCACATCCAAGGGACCCTTAAAAGTGGTTTAAGAAACTTTTTAAAAGTTACGGATCTTTTTAAGTTCATCTTGGCAGTTCTGTAGATAATTCATAACCATCAAATTCTTACAAAACTCAACTGAAGAGGGAATATAACCGCATGATAGAGAAAACCTCCATAAGCACAGACAATACTGCTAAAATATTAACTGGCCTCAAAAATAAACAGGTATACTTGGTTTTATATGTATACAGTATATAGTACAAAATCATAATATGTAGTAATATGTTCATATGATATGTACCTTTTACTCTGAACTTTTCGCAAAAATAAAAAAAACCCGCAAAAAAAAACCACATAAATGGACACTACTATATCTGTAGTCAAACTTGAGAAACCAAAAAAGACTGAAAAATATCTTTGGATTGTGCATGTTATTTAAAGGTAGATTTCTGAAGAACCAACAGTACAATACAGTGAGAAAGTGAGTTATTTTCCTTAGTAAGAGCTAGCTTAAAGAGCAACATCAAGATAATATTTGCGAATCATCTAAAAACTTGCACCATTTTTTACTGTCGAAAGAACAATGGAAATCAAATTAAAAACCTTGATACCATCACTGCATAACATTTCTGCGATGTCAAATAAAACATTTTGAAAAAGTGCCATTTAAACACAATGGCGGCCATCATTTAAAAAAAGACAAGCGGCTGTGCTGGATAAGATCAAAATAAAATATTTTCTCCCTTTGACAAAAGTTAAAATAGATGTAAAACCTAGAGCAGTTGACCTAAAATATAGATAAGATGGACCTAACAGAGGCCCAAACTCTGTGCAAAAAAAGAATGTTGTAAAAGCATGTATGATACATTTGTAGCATACAGTATTTACAATACCAACCCTATTCACACACATTAAAGAAAAGTCTGTCTAATACTGCAGTACCATTTGCTTTTTGTTGACACACCACTTTGAGCCTGTGGCATTCAGAGGGGGATTATTGCTTTGATATGCGTAAATGACAAACTTCTGGTGCTTACAATTCCCCCAGCTTTCTTTAACAATGAGACAGATCTTGTCCAAAACAAATTCAGAACAGACAATATGCACATAATCGTTTAAAAAGGATAGAAAAAGCAAGATATATTGCAACTATCCTTTTCCGTACTAGCCTTAAAATAAAGTGCTCCCCCACAGTCAAGATGTACCATAACCATGTGCATCTGTGCCCTCTGGTGGTTATGTTGTGTACTGCAGTACAGCCAGGGACTGGAGAGAGTCTGCTGCACTTGCTACTGGGCATGTTCAGATAAAACCCCACAGAGAAGGCTCAAGTCTCTCTCTCTCTCTCTCTCTCATTCCCTTTTGTTGTTAAGTTCCACTGGACCTTTCCAGTGATTTCACCTCTGAGGCAGATTTTATAGTTTCACGTTGATGTTTCCTCACTGGACTGTTGCTTGAGTCTGAGTTAAACTCATTTCATAGAGACAGCTCATTGTCTCAGCAGTACTTCTGTGAAAACACATTTTAAATGCACATGCACAGGTAAGTAATATTTAAAGTATGCAACACATATGTCAACAAAAACGAACTATAATTTAATTATGGAATAAAATCGCACACACGCTGTACCTGGTCGGGTCCCATTGGCATGCGTCCCATGCCCATGCCATTCATGCCCATCTGACCCTGCATTGGGGGCATTTGTCCTGCTCCACTGCCATTCACACCCCCTTGCATGGACCCATTCATGATCATACCACCATACTGCCCTGGCGCCCCCTGCTGGGGATATTGCTGCTGCTGCTGCGAGTATGAACTGGGACACAGATCAAATGTTATTTCTTATTAAGGACAATAATAATATTAAAAAAGTGTTTTAATGTTTGATTATTATGATTGACAGGTTCAATTAATTCTTCCGACCAAGTCATTTTCATAGCATTACCATGATTTAGTTGATATTTAGTAATTACTGGACACATTTCTAAACATGCACAATTTCTATTTTCTTTTTATAATTTTTGTAATATTGTAATAATATTGTTATTATTTCATAATTTTCCAGGTAAAAAAAAGTAATTTATCTCTAGTAAATATAAGCTGTGATGTAAAAACTGATATTTTCATATCTGTCATGAATGCAGGAACTCTTATTGTACCACACACAACCAAAGCTACAATAATTGTTTATTGCTTACTTATTCATGGGCATGGGCCCCTGACCCCAGCCTTTCATCTCTGCTGATTGGTACATGGGATTGCTCTGAGGGTGCTGTTGCATCATAGGATTCTGAGGGCCACCCATACGCCCAGCCATTATATTGTTAGGGGGGCTGCTACCTGTTGCCACAAATGAAGGGTCCCCCTGCTGGCCCATACCTGAAATAAAAGAAGCATTTACAAAAGTGCTGCTTAGGGAGGGACACATTGAATAACACGAGATTATTATAGCAGTGAGCTATTCTAATCAATATTCCATTAAAAAACATTCATATTAAAAAATTGAAGCTTTCTATGAATAAGCAGTTTAAAATTCAGCTTTGTTTGTCAGATTGTTTAGTGTCTGTGGTGTTACACAGAAAGATGGATCGTCTGGGGCTGTGAACAGAGTTTAAATGTGTTGTGAGTGAGGCCGTGGCTGCAGCCTCCAGTGTTGCCAGATCTATAATATATCTGTTACTGCGCTTGTTTTATCCACCATGACTGTTTTTGTTTATTCTTCCTAGAAAGATCTGGCAACACTGCATCACTGACACTTAAACTGTGTATTTAAACTTTGTATTTAAAAAAGACGCTGATTTGATATCAGTGATATCAAAACTATTGCAAAAAAAGAGTCATAAAGCTTATTATAGTGTATCCTACCATAGTGTAGCTTACCATAGTGTATCTTCTCATAGTTGCCTCCATAGTTAAAGGCCTGCTGGCTGGACTGGTTCATTGGGGGTCCTCCCATGGGGTTGTCCATTCCTGTGGGGGCGGTGACATTAGGAGGGGGGCTAAAGCCTCCAGGTGCCACCTGCTGTTGCTGCTGCTGCTGCTGCTGTTGCATCATCATCATCATCCTTTGTCTTCTCATCTGCAATACAGAAAACAGTTTAAAAGGGTGAGTCATGTTTTATATAAGACTGGAGAATCAGTGACCATGCCTTGAACGGGTTAGCCAATCAGAAAACAGGGAGCTTCTCTTCCAGCCTCAACCAATGGGGTGAGTTTGTACAAGACAATCATTATGTTCTCAATTCAGTTTAGAAAGGCCACTGTGTATTATGTCTTAGTGGCATTATATTATTTTATAAAATGGTTCTGTGTGTGCATCAGACACCTCTTCTATCACAGATAGATAATATGAGGGAGGACAGACTAAATATCTGCAATTCCAGTGAGAGTACAAAAGAAACCCGAAAACATATTATGAAAGCACCTCTGTCTGAAGATTCATCATTTCTCGGCTGCGCTGGGCCATCATCTGAGCATTCAGGAACCCAGGCTGAAAGATTGAACGAGGTGATATGAGAGAGACACAATGGACACATATGAGGCTTTAGATATTTGCAAATAAATACACCAAGGTGCATCAAAAATTATGAGTTAAAAATACCTGTCCACCCATGCCTGGCTGCATGCTAGGTCTCATGCCTGGGTTTCCTGCAGGGTTGTCTGGCCGCATGCCCATTCCCTGCCTGCTCTGGTTCAAAAACTGCTGTAATAGGACAATTCAAAGTTACGGTCAAATTTGCACAAATCATGTTTAATGCATAACGTGGCTCTCTGAAGAACCTGCTACTTGGTTAATTATTAGTATTTTTAAGTGTTGTTACATAGTGACTGCCAAACTACATTCCATGGTTGTCCATGGCAACATACTGATGATGATTATTGCCAGATGACTATATGTTACTCTTACAAATGTAATAATTAATTGTTCATAAAGTGAAGCTTTTCACCTGCTGTCCCTGTAGTCTTTGCTGGAGCTGTAATCTCAGTGGCTTGGAGGGATTTATCATCCGAGGTCTAATCATGTTAGCGCGTGGATGCATGGCACCCATACCACCCATTCCAGGGAAGCCACCCTGCTGGTTCATCTGATTCATCATGGGGTTAAAGCCTGGTCCAGACTGTCCCTGCATGGGACCGGGACCGGGGCCAGGGCTGGGACCTGGACCATATCCACCCTGCATCCCCATGGAAGGGGGGCCTGGATAGCCCTGACCATACATGCCCTTGGGATCCATACCCATAGTGGAGTCAGGACCTAGGCAGGGACCAGAGAAGGGGTCTGTCGGAGGAGGCTGGTCCGTACTATGACCCTAAAAAGATAAAAAGAATATAGTATTTAGTCATGACAGTCTGAATTCGAACCCACATACCTATGTAAGCACCACTGCTACGGGTGTATTTGGATTGCTCTCTTTCATTAACAGAAGGCTTAATGAACTCTCTGAACTGCCTGTTTACCTGGCTGACAAGATCTGGTATGCCAAGGGCACGATCAATCTCCTCCAGAGCGATGACATCAGTGTTGTTGAGTAGAGAGTCTAGCTGGTCTAGCAGAGCTCGCTCATCACTCTGACCCTCAGTGGTGGATGGAGGGACCAGAAGATCATCCAGAGAGTTATTAAATGGCAACCTGACATACACAAAAATAAAGAAAACATTGATATTTAGTTTTCTGTAGACGGTCTTTAGAACTGGTGTAAGTGAATATTTTTAAAAGCTGAAAGATATCACTGAAACAGGAATAACTCTATACTAACTAATCTCTGTAACCTAGGCAATGTAAACAGCAAAAGAAAAATAAACAATATTTGCATTCTATATTATATATACACACATCTTACACAATTCTGTTTTTCAAGTGAACGTAATTTGTTTACGGGATGTTTAGATATTTGTTTCTGAAAAACAGGACAAAAATGCTGGTTAATAAAATGTGATGGAAAGGTTTGGGGGGGGAATTTAGGAGCTGGTAGAATGTACTAATATAACATCTCTTGCAGCAGGTTTTAACATTTTGCATCATTCAAATAAGGCAACTTAAACAAAAAAGTCCATCTGATGTAACCTGGTGCATTAAGACTTCCTTTAGGGTACCTGTTTGTATTCTGTGTTCCTTCCATTCCTATGCCACTGTCTGGCCATGAAGGTGACTGTGGGGGAGGAGCTTGCCCTCTAAATGCATTCATACCCATTGCAACATCATAAGGACCTACAAAAAAAATCATGCGGTTTGAAATCTGATGCAACACTGCAATATTGAGACATCCACACTGCTGGTTTACAGAGTTATCTGGAATTATAGCAACACCTACCCATATCCATTAACTGCTGTTGCAACATAGATCTGTTTGCTGGAACGCTGTTAGATCTGTTAACAATGGGTCCTCCCATCATGCTTTTAGGATTATGGTCCATTCCTGGGCGACCAATGCCAGGGTGACCCAGAGAACCGACAGGGCTGCCAGCAGAGTTGGGCATTCCCCAGTCACCTGCACCTGCCATAGGGGGCCGATTCATACCCATTGGTCTATTTGGACCTCCTGGAAACATGATGGTAATGTTAAAAATCTAGCAAAAGCAAACAAACTCACAGTTTAACTATACATTTAAATTGTTACATTTGTAGAAGTGATGTTGCACGACAAAGCTGTATAATTACAAAAATGCAAATCACAATTTTGTTTCGTAGAGCAAATGATAAAAGACACACACAAATGTTAATGACACTGAAGACTAACCCATGCCGATCTGGTTGTCAGTGTGTTCTTGTTTAACAAGAGAGGACGGGGCGCTCCTCCTGCCGGTCATACCTGGCCCACTCAAGGGTTTACCATCCACAGACACTGCCCGTTGGAAGGGCACACGTTGACCAGAGCCCATACCAACACCCTCCCGGTCTGAAACACACAATATCACTATTATTATTACCATTATTGAAAAACATGTTAATAAACACATATGGGAATGTGCACTAACATGTAATGACCTTTTAAATGAAATCCATTGAATCACAACGAAATTCATTTTCTGTTGAACGTTACGACATTACATTATCAATGCCCCCACCGGTCGTGCCCTTAAGGTGTTGTTACTCACCATGTGCAGTGCTGTTGGGTCCACTGCCCTGCTTATTGCCCCCCTCTGCCCCTCCAGTTCCAGAATCAGCAAACATTCCAGAACCAGAATTCCTCAGCCCAAGAATACTCTCCAGGTTGTCCAGCTAAAAAAATGATTACTCCAATCAGATTTGTGCTTTCTTTAAGCAGATATTTTGAGGCACATCAACAAACAATTAGGTCATTGTATTTATTTTAATGCTAAAAAAATATACTTTCACATTTCCAAAATGTCAATTTGAGGTTTTTTGTTCTGCACAAAAAATAAATCCCAAAATACAGGACTGATATGATCATGATAATTATAATGAATCCAACAAGCAACTCCAATACCTCATCGGGTGGTTCGAGCTTGACTTTGCCCTCATGGTTGTTTGAACTTGAGGTTGTGACCCCTGACCCTTGCCCTCCCATAGCCCCTCTTCCCTCAAGCTCCTCCAGCTTTGGCTTGGCCTCTGTGGGATTGGGGTCTTTGGAGTCATCCTTGTTGAGGAGGTAGTGGAGAAGGGCTTGCGGCTTTTTTCCCTCTTTTGGACTGTGCTGCTCCTGCTTGTGTTCCAGACTCCTGCCTTCAGCCCCTGGGTGCTCTGCACCGAGAGGGGCCTTTCCAGTGGCCTCGGCGGTTATGCGAGCCACCTCATCTGGTGTGTTTCCATTCTGAAGAAGCTTGTGGAGTATCTTGTTCTTTTCCTGTAGGGAACGAGAGCTGTGATGTCCACTGGGACAAGCTGTAGAGGAAACTCCTCCCGCGCCTTGCTGATTTGCGTTATTCCCAGAGGATGAACCGGAAGAGGAGGACACCCCTGTTGATGAAGGACTCATCATGCCACCTCCTGAGTCCTTAGAATCAGGACCCATTGGTGTGGAGGCACGACCTGGGGCAGGTCCACCAGTAACGGTTCCAATTCCAATCTCCTCAGTTGGGGAGGTGAGCAACTGAAGTAACTTCTTGTGACCCTTTCCATCAGGGACTCTTCTGTTGACATCTGCTCCAGCAGAACTCTCCTTACTGGACTGGCTGTCTGGCTTATCCATAGTGGTCTCAGAGGAAGAGGCCTGTTGTTGATCCACCCCAGTGCTGTGAGAACTTGATGGGCTCTTGGAGTCACCAGTACTGGGTTTACTGCTGCCAGTCTGGCCTTGCTGATTGGACTGGGTTGAGTTGATACTAGGAGAGCTGTCAGATTTGTGGGCAGGAGAGTTGAGAGCTGAAGGTAGAGAAGAACCCACACCTTCACTAATGGCTTGCAGGGCGTTCAGTGAGCTGCTAGAGAAGGTGTTGCCAACTGAGGGACCAGAAGATCCACCAGTGCCTCCCATACCAACAGGACCCATTGGAGAATGCATACCTATGATATAAAGTGAGCTTTAAAATGCGTCACTGATGCACTTAGCCCAACTCTATGCAGAATAAATTTACATCTTATCAAATGTATTACATTGAGCTCATTCGCTGTTGAAATAAACAAATATGCAAGGGGGTAGTTAATTTTAACCTATAAAATGTCCTTGAAAGGAGATACATACCACCAGGTGAAAAGGGACTTGCACCCATTTTGGGACTCCCTCGTATCCGTGGAGACCCCATAAGATTCTGCTGAGCAGGGTTCATACCAGGACTGCCTTGGGAGGGACTTGTCATGCCCATACCATAACCACCACCATGGAACTGACCCTGCTGATGCTGATTCATGCCAGGATGTCCCATCTGATTCATCTGATTCATAGAGCTCATTGGATTCATCTGATTCATGGAGCTCATCTGATTCATGGAGCTCATCTGATTCATGGAGCTCATCTGATTCATACAGTTCATCTGGTTCATGTTCATCTGATTCATTGAATTCATCTGATTCATCTGATGCATTGGGTTCATTTGATTCATTCTGTTGCCCGGGCCATACATAGGGCCCCCTCGGGGTCCCATGTGAGCTTGCTCACTCATGCCATAGCCTCTTGCATTACCCATGCCCATTGACCCACCGGGAGGCATGCCCATCTGAGCATTAGGGTTGGCATTCCCCATCACTGATCGCATTACTCCACCCTGGTTAGGTCTGTATCCATTTTGCTCCCTTTGTTAAAGAAAGAGATGAATGAAATAAATGACAAAAATCACAGAGGGGCCATTTATAGTAAACCAAATGACTGAAAACACCTTGCATAATACAATTTAAAAACTCAGAAATAACAATACATGAAAGTGTACCCAAAGGAAAAGCACTAAAATGGCCTTAGAGACCTGCAATTGGAAAGCAAGAGCACAGAAAAGCCTTCAGACTAGATTTGATTTCACTAAATGAGTGACTGCAGTATGGGTCATCAATACTTTTAGTCTGTATTCCCGGAAGAGAGAGAATGTAAGTTTTCAAAGTGGATATATTTGCTCAAAGTTAATGATGTCAACGTTTAGAGGTACATTAGCATATTGATGGCCTCAAAGCTAACAGATAAGGACTAAAAGCCACAGATGTCCACTTTAAAATCAGAGAACTGTGTGTACTGGCAGAGCCTGGACAGAGCGCTACCGACCTCTGCAGAAGATGAGTGGAGAGGAAGGTCAGAGGCTCATTGGTAACAGGGTTTCGGCAGAGCTCGCTGCGGGTTTGAGCTGTTACTGGAGTGCCATCCGACAGAGAAAACCGATAGGGCGGAGTCTCTGCTCTACCATGCACATATGCTAATGAGAAAGACACTAATCAGAATAGGCCACACATACATTCATACAAACAATCAGTAATAAAAGTGCTTTCTTTTAGTTTTACTTTCCTTTAGACAAGTGTATAACTGGCATGCATGGGATGACTACATGACTCAAACTAAGCAATTCTGAAAATGTGTGCACAGCAAATAGATGCATGCAAGCATAAGATCACATACCTTCCTGATAATGTCTCTTGTAGGACCAGGGCTGACCCTCACTGCGATGCAGGAACATCTGCATGCACCTGCGCACCAGATCCTCCCAGCCCGGACGCATGGTGGTGTGCAACAGACTCTGCTGCTCGATCTCGATCAGTTTACCTGCGGTCACACACACATCCACACACATTAATATACACTTAGATTGCAAAGCTCTCTGCCAAGATGATGCAGTGTTGCTATGCATTCACTACAGTGTTTAGGGTGGTTGCTAGGGAGTTAATAGGTGGTTGCTTCCTGAGTACCCCAACCCCCCACTCAAACTGCCAGTCAACCCTTCAACTTCTAATATAAGAAATATTTTAAGCTAGATTTTGATTTTTTTGATCATTTACTTAATATTGTTAACACCCATCAGATCATTACTTCACGTTCATTTAAATAAACTGTCATGATGTTTTCAAGATAATATTTTTGAATTCTTGCCTGCAGTTCCTTCACAGAGCCCCAGGGGTCCACAAACCCCAGGTTGAAAACCATAGCATTACTGTAAATTTATCGCATTTTTACATTAGATTCAGCTTTATTGTTATTATGCTGAGTACATGTACAGAGCTAACGAAATGCAGTAAACTTATTTAGGACAAATAATTTTAGGACACAACATGCCACACAACTTGGTGACACTGATGTCCATAGCACAAATGATATGTGGCTTACACGCCAAGATTAAACAGTTAGCATGAAGTAATCACATGAAATGGGGAAACAGGCATTTCCTTCCTGGCTTCATAAGAATATAGCTGAATGGCACATTAATTGTTTTTACCTGATAGTTCGTGTCTAGTGCTAAATCGCTCTGTCCTCTCCACGGCCGTCACTCTCCGAGCTACGCAAATCATGCAAGACTGCAGGTCTACAAGAGAGCATTAAAAAGGCTCTTATTATGTTCAAGTTGCCACTGTGAGGCAAAGTAAACAGCTTTCCATTTGTGGAGGAATTATGAGATCAGATGCATGAAACAATGCATTACCCTCTCCTTCCTCCATCATAGCTTTAGGCTGCGTGAGAGCGAAGCACTGCATGGTCTCGTAGCGCGGCCCACCGCCCCCCTCTTCTCCTCCAGGGCCTCCATGACCGAACTTCACCAGCATACGACAGTTAAATGTGTGACTCTTTTGACGGGAGGCATCACCACCCCACGACACACTGTTGGGACCTAAACAAACATACAGAATTGACAAACTACATCACACGCCAGTACCCATCAGCGAGGCGGCGGATATGTCAATGTGGAGACATCAAACAGCATGTTTGATGGAGATTCAAACACATCCAGGATAAAAGCAGCTTGTTTTGTGGGAAGGTGGGAATGCAATTGTTTAAGATCAAGACTGCCACTGTTTGTAGAATCACTATCAAAAGAGGTGATTAGACATCTGACATCACAATGGTGCTCAATTACCATTGGTTACCAATGCTGCTCAATAACCAGTGGACAATACAAGAACAACATTCCCATACTGTGCGCTTTCATATAAACATTTACCATTTTTGGGCAGGTTTTTATGTAGCTCCTCTCTGTCTTCTTCGTGCAGTATGTTATAGATGCTGGTGTTTATCAGCTCCTCCTGTTTATACTGCAGATACTGAGTCACGTTATCTGACACAAACACGATGCTGCCTTCCCGACTCACCACAAACAAAAACCCGTCCAAAGCCTGACAAAGAGAAACATACACATAAAAATGGATAAAAGACGTTATTCATGATCAAATAGGGATTGCACATTAACAAATCACAATAAAGATGCTAGAATGAGGGACTGTATATGTTCTGCTGGTGACCTTTGAGGTCTCGATTCTAACCTGCAGCAGCAGAGGGCCCAGATGGTCCTTGTCGATGACCCCCTGACCGGTAGATGACACATCCGCCTTCTGGACGTCGTCATCACCACACGAGCTTTTACCTGCATGGTGTGTGTACATGAATCACATTTTAAAAAATAAACTGTAACTAATTAACGAAAGGCTACATGAACACTACCCCCCCCATATTATGGCACAAAAACTGTTAAAAATAAGTAAACATGGGGGTGTGAATTTTGGTATTTGTGAGTCTCACCCTTGCAAGACATGGGTGAGACCAATGGAATCGGAGACCAGTTTTAACCAATAGAATTATAACAGGAAAAATCACCAGCGCCTATTACCTGTGTAAACGGGGTTTTGTAGCCCAAATAAAAGAAAGGCATGTACAGGCCTGTCTCTCACAGCAAACTTGGCAGCGCACTACCTAGAAAGTTGCTACCTATGCATTTCCCAAACTACATTTCTGAATGTAATATATAATTACATTTTTGTGATGAGAAACAGGAAAAGTATGTTGTAGAAAACATACCTTCTCCAAGTCATATGTAATAATTAAGACCATTACATTTTACTAAGTACACTTTATCTAACATGATTTATTGAACTCAAATTTGATTGGCTAAAATTGTTGGTTACAAGAGTGTCATGCTGGTTGCCATGGTGATCCTCTCAAAGTTAAAAGTCACCTTTGAAACACAGACAGTCTTGTGTTAAACGTCTTGTTTGCAAACCTGTCGTCAGGTTTTCATCCACAAAACCATGTTTGCATAGCATTTAAAAAACACGTTTTTCTTTTAAATGCAAAATATTGTTTCATATCAGCTGTTTAACAGTGTCAGATACTTTTTAGGGGTGCCTCACTGCAGTAATATAACATTTCACCTGCCACCAGGTGGCAGCGTTTTATAAAATCGAGGAAATGCATTTGTTGCAGCACACTGTGGTTTTAGTAAATATTTTCACAGACTGATATGTAAAAGAGCAGTTTGAGGAGACATGCACCTTGCTCTTTGATCTGTCGTATCTGGCGTACTGTCTCTTTAAGAATGGCACATTTGTCTGGTTTGACATTAAAGCTGTCGATGTCACTAAGGTTGGCCGAAATCAGTTCAGCAAGCTCCTCAATGTACTTGCTCTCCTGTTCCCTCCTGCGTTTATCACACCTGTAGAACATGAACACACACACACAGAATAAGCAATTTTAGGGAAAACCCTGCAAACACTTCGGGCGTGTTTTGCATGTTTTATGTTTTGGATTTCCGCACACGTAAACAAATTCTGAAGACTCACCCTTGCCCTGGTGTGTCACATGTGGAGAGTTTGCGCTTCCGGTCCGAGCACAAGGGCTCAAGTGAGTTCTCACCCACTCCGCTCATGTTTAACACATATCAGCACCTGCCAAACACACAGAAGCACACACACACTTTACACTGTTCAGAAAACACACTTTGATGTATATAATCTTCTCAAAATGAAACAAAAGCATTTCTGTTCCACCACAAGTGCAATACTAACATATAATAAGCTGACTTTGAGATATACACTTAGGAATACACTAAAGTTCTCCATCTAGTTTTGTACTAGAACCATTTAAAAACTGTGTGTATGCGTGTGTCTATGGCTTATTTTTAAGTCTTCCCACATATACAGCTGAATGCGCGGAATGTTCCAGGCCTCAGCAGTGGTGCTGTGTGTGTGTGTGTGTTTGTGTGATAGTGTGTCTGAGAAGAGACACTGATTATGATGGAGTGAAACGGGGCCTCAGGGGAAATGGACCAACCCTCAGTGTGTGTGTGTGTGTGTGTGTGTGTGTGTGTGTGTGTGTGTGTGTTTTTCTGTAGCGGGGATTGGGTCAATTATCCCAAACCATGAAGTCATACGCCGCAGAACACATAAATTAAATGTATAAATGATCAAATTAAAAATGACATGCTAATGCATCAAAATTACAGTACTTGAAATGAAATAAAAATCACATTGGAGATAAAATAGACACAAAATATGAAGAATCAGATGATTACCAGCGTCTCTGTCCCCCTCCCACAGGCTACATGTCAAAAACATATGACATAATGTCTCTCCTCCACATGTCTCATTATTACACACAATCACACCATTTCTTCCTACTTTTACCGTCATTGCTCCGCCCACCTTACCAACCTCAACACTTCCTCCTTAGCGACACTTCTCACTTTTCTGTCTGCCTGGACACCAGTCTGCTGTTTGACTACTGTTACAGATCAATCATGATAGGTCTTCCCTAAAGACATTTCAACAACACCTTCAGTCCGTGCGCATACACATATATACAGTGTACACATACACATGAATTTCACTCCTTCAGATAAGAAAATATCAAACCACACAGCTTTTTTAAGGTGAAGTGTAAGTGCAATTTCTGTGCCACTAGTGTCACCAAATGGAATCGCAAAACTAATGACTGTCCCACTTCAGCCTCATGGTCGAACCTGTGCTGCCATGTCAGGAGGCTAAAACAAACAAAGCAATGTTTTGATAGCACCACAAAGCATATTAAGCTGGTATCAGAGAAAGCATTAAACATGTAAGAAATAAAGACGGTACAAGCACGTTTTCTTAAGCAACCCATATTACAATCAAACATTTGTTCGATTTTCATGATTAAATTAAATAATAGATCAAATCATTATTTAGTTATATATAGATCGAACAGTTTCTTTTTAACTTATTTTTTTAAAAATAAGGAATTATAAAATATTTGGACATTTTCTGGTTACCAAATGGAGTTCACCTGTGATAACTGTTAGAACACCCGTGTGACCTTGAGGGGAAGGTGACCTTGGGACCAGCTGGTTACAAAAATCGGCTCTGAATAAACAAGGTTAGTTCTATGAACTACAGATGCCCTTTAGTTTAATATTGTGTTACCAAATGCAATACCCTTCATTCATTTTGAGGTCTGACTTGAGTGTCCCAATACTTTTTGGAGTCACTTTGTGTACATGCACACATCTGTCAGTCTTCTCCATTCCATTCATTCCTTCTCTCTTCCCCTGCAGTTATCAGTCTGCATCACTGTGGTCATAGACCCTCTGCTGCATGTGTGTGTGTGTTTGTTTTAGAACCCTGACCTTGTCCCGTGCCTGACCCTTCTAGAGTTCAGCGGAAATCTCAGAGCACGGGCCATCGGGTCGCAGTCTTTCCCCTTCCCTCTCTGAACACACACACATTCAGGCGGCCTTTTCCTTTAGCTTAAGGAGAACACACACAAGCACCCACAGTTTGCCCTGTATCACCTTAAAACACTCAGTATGAGCTCATCATTCCTAAACTCAATGGTGAGACATTACACAACCGTGCCCATGCGGCAGCGCACAGCCTGTGCTGACACGTACGGCAGTCTGTCACAAATCTACAACACGCACAGGATAATCTGATCCGGAACACTCTGCAGTGTCCTTTCAAACTTTCTTCTCTTATTTCCCTTTTTTAATTTGGCAGTGGAGTGGAACAAAAGATAAAAAGAGTAAGTTTGTGATTGGGTTAAGTGCAGGTCAGCACTTAGATCAAAAGCCATGTTTTATAGGGTTCGCTTTAAAACTACAATTTTAAAAATCATGTACACACATGATTCATGTTGTTGTAAAACCATATGACATATGTCTGTGGAACATAAACAAAGATGTGCCTCAGTCTCCATTTATTACCTTTAAATGGAAAAGAGCAGCTGGAACATTTTTCAATGTTTCTTAGTTTTCGTTCCACATAAGAACATCGCGCAGGTTTGGAACAGTGTTGAGTAAATGGTAACAGAAATTTCCTTTGGAGTAAACGATTCACTTACAACCCCATTTCCAGTGTACAGTTTCCTCCTCGTCAATGCTCTCACTACACCTGCATCACCACAACACAAAACTAGACACCCCATCAACATTCTGCTCAAGGGAGCATCACGGAGTGAGGACGTGTGTGAATGCCAATGTGAGCAGATGAATGCAATGAGTGAAAGACAAAGAAAAAGAGAAGCAGAGTGAGAGAACTTCAGTCCAAAGATGAACACTTCACATGCGCCTTTAATTAAGCAGAAGATGTGGAACATGTGGAATGTAGAAAGCTTGGGGCAGAATCAAGCATACAAGCACATCAGAGTGAAACTTCTGTATGCATGTCACTCTACTGCTTTTTAACGGTTTTAAAGAAACAGTTTACACAAAAATATAATATTCTGTTAACAAAACTCATCCTCAAATTGTTCCAAACTCATAAGCTGTTTTACATGGAACACAAAAAAGAAACATTTTTAAAGAATCTTTACTTTGTTTTTTTCTTTCACATCGCAGTCCAGAATGGCTGTCAAGCACCAATAAAACTGCAACATGAAAGTTCTCCATACAACTCATGCACTAAATTCCAAGTCTTCTAAAGCCGTACAGCAGTTTTGCGTAAGGTGCATTAAAACATTTAAGTTCACCTAAACTCTTCACCGCCACTTATGGTACAGTTATAGTGCATTTATATTAATGTATATATTTATTAGAAGCTAGACAGCCCATATTCACAATAAACCGGCATGATAAAACAGAGTTTTTAAAATCAACCTTTAAAAAAAACCTTCCAGTGCTTTACAGAAACCAATAATAGCGTACAGGTTTGAAACAACATAAGGGTGAGTACATAATGACAGATGCTCCATTTTGTGGCACACTGTTCCTTTAAGGATGTTATGGCTTCATTCTGCATTGACGCAAGTCTTTCTGTTCACCTTTTGAACCCCTAAAAGAAAGATACAGAGTGTATGATAAAAACACATACAAGAGCATTGCTCATTACTGCAGATCTCCTGCAGTAACTTCCCCCAGAAAGCACTCGAGTGGCATCATTAAGCGAAGATGCGCTTCCAGTCCTTCTGAGAATAATGGTTATTTTAATGGAAAAGTTATCGAGAATATCTGAACCAGGAAGCAGCAAAAGGAGGCATCCTGTTTGTGCCCTCCTCCACACACACACACACACTATGGCGTCACCACTTCCTCTTCCTGGAAAAAGCCCGCTGGCTCTGTGCAATCATATTTACATATTCAACCTCACAGGCTGAACTGGTCCCTCTTCTCTCAGAAGCTAATCTGTCTGTCTGTCTCTTTCTGTGTACACTTTATTTTTCTACATACCCCTGTCTCTATCACTCCATCCCTCTCTTACTAAGAACTGTACAGTCTCTTGTCAAAGCATCATTTATTAAAATAAAAACCTAAATAATTCTGTAGCTTTTCTCAAGTCTACTGCATCAATATCCATAATCTAGTTATTTTCTACCCTCTCTTTGACCCTGGCTATTTTTGGTACTGTACCTTTAAGACTTCTAGCCTATATGTAAATGTCTTTTGATATGATTGGCTAACCTTCATGGCCTGGTGTAGTTCATGCTGTCATTCATCAGGGTGGACCAAGAAACATGTGACTAGTGCGATAAAATCACTTACTAGCCTTGTGTGCGCCAAGTTTTGGCCAATATTTCCACTCATTTAAAGCCTGCAAAACCTTTTAACTTTCACACAAATACATTTAATAAAATGTATTTGTATTATACATTCCGAGTATGACTAGCTTTACAGATTAGCTTTAATGAAATGTATTTGTGTATTTACTGAAATAGACAATTGCACTTTGTTACTAAATAAAACTAGAATGAATTAATTATGCACCAACAATAATAAAACACTTCAAATAAATTCTGTACTGAAATATTTCAATACATAAAAAAACAATCAGATGTGATTGATATTAATTGATGATGCCAATGAGTTGTTGAATCAGACCGTATAAGATTTAAATTTACTGGCCACTTACTGGTTACTGTATAAAACTCAGAAAGTGCTTTTAAATAGACTTTCCATTGAACTCATGGAATATTCGTCATTAGTGTGTTCAAAGTCTATTTGTAACTAGAATTAGGCACCACTTTCTATGGATACTAATAAATTAGCTTGAGGGGGAAAATAACTTATTAATGAAATTTAAAATATAATAAACTAGATGTTTACCTCTAGTTTGGTATAGGCTACAAAACCACAACCGTCCTATCCAATCGCTGATCCTGTCTCCTCAGCCTGTTTCCCTGACAACCAGTAGGGTAACGTCTTAATATCCCATCATGCCTTGACCCCACACAGAGACTACCTGCATTATTGATGGGGCTGCCTCCTGTCACCACATACAACACACGGTTTATTTTAGTACCTCAAATACCCTTCCATATACATATCAGCACTGAAATTCAATGGGCCATACAAAACTATCACACTGAGTTAAAGGGTGAAATGCATTATTGAAAAAAACAGACACATAATTATATCAGCGGCAACTGTCTGTTCTCTATTTGTATTATAGAGGACAGTCAAGCTGTTAACTAATCATGCATTAAGATAAAAGATGGTATTGTCTTATTTTCAACACCACATAAAAACTATGTATAGCACCTTGTATAAACCTGAAGCCATTTAAAACCAACTGACACTTACAGAGATGTGAACACAGCATAAAACCAGCAAATTGCACATTATTGCCATTAACTTGTTATTATCGTTTAATGTCCAGTTTCACTTCAAGGCATTAACAAAATCAAACACATCTGACTTTCAGCATTAACAAAAAAGAACTCGGTTCACTTTGTATTCACATTGTATTTGGATTGGAAAGCGGACTCGGATGCCTTAAAAAAGAATCTCTGTCCACGTGTGACATGCACGGTTATTTGGAAGCCGGTCCACTTAAATTCTATTGTCCTGTACTACAAAATTGTTATTATTATTATTAGTGAAGATGAAACCCTCAAACCTTTAATTTCATAGAACATCAGCTAGCAGATCACACAAGACTGGCTAAACAGAGCTTTGTGAATATATATAGTATACATTCCGAGTATGACTATTCATGTCATAGATATATCTATAAAGATCAGATGTGCATACTTACATGTCACCACAATGTTAATGTACATAAACAGACATCATGTAAATTGTGCATATGAATGCTATATATTTTCAATGGAAGGTGTACATAAATGGGTTGAAAGCTAAAAGTCAGAGAGTCAGAGAGATGGAGCAGGAGAATGAAATGAAGATTGACTCTTGAGCAGCAGCCATTCAGACCCAGAATAGCCACCACAGCCTGAAAAAGGCATGAAATCTGATCTCAGGGAGACGCTAAGTAACAAACACACATACGCAACAAAACCTCTGCAGACAATGACATGCACACTGTGGCTTCACCATGCATGAGACACGAAATCCATTCAGACATGTGCCACCTCACAGCCACTGGACCTCTGCTGCAGACCTGAGCACTCATGCAGTGACTCGCGCAGAGAGGAGTGAGACGGCAAGTGAATGAGATGAGCAGAGGTAGAACAAAAAGAGAGATAGAGAGAAACAGACCCCAGTTAAAGAACAAGAGACACAGAGAGCGGCTGTGATTGGAGGAGCAAGGCCAGAGAAAGCAGGAGGGAGAGAGAGAACAATAGAGAACAGCCCAGACACGCAGACATGTGGTAAGCATGTGTGTACATGTGCAGACATCCAAAAGCTTTTTGCAGTAACACTCTTCGTTTACTCCTTTCTCTCCTGCCAATGTCTCACTCCTGGTCCAGCAGCTAAAAGGTGGGGAAGAAATCTGACATCTAATGTCTTAAAAAAAAACCTGTCTAGGTGATGAAACCATCAAGTAAAAATGATCATAATTCAAGCACGATTCTTCTGAGAGAAAACCACTCTCTTTTATTCTTTAGCTTTTCAGACTCTTTATAATAGCTGTTAATTTGGATGAGTGCCAAGACCTCTTTTAATTTTTAATTAAACATGCAGTCTATCAATACAATAACATTTAAACTCATATTGCTGCTGCTGAGATAAAGGGCAAAAGTTCACATAGGTGTAAAATCACACTGACACACACACACACACACACACACACACACACACCAGCTCCATGTTCAACAGTACGTGCCAAAAACTATAACCCAGCAAACAGCGTAATTCATTCCTGAATAAAGTCGTTCTTTTAGCCCATGCTCGGCTGTTAACTGAAAGGGTAGCCTACCCTTTAAAAATGAAACCACATTCTCTTTTAATTGACCCCATTTGCTTCAAAACATGTTCCTGCTTCCATTGTAAATGATTCACTAACGCATGTTATTGCACAGACATGTTTCATAATCAACAACTTACCCCGCCTCTGAAATAAATGTCTGATGTCACAAAGCCCTCACATATTTCCAGCTCTTCCTGTAAAGTCACCTGTCATACAGTCATCAATGCCAGCTACCGTACTCCTTCATTCTGGAATGGAATGCCCATGTTTCCAGACTTCACTGTGGACTTCTCTGATCTCTTTTTTGGTTCACTGCGATTAAGATCATTCTTTGCGATTTAAGACTGTATGATTTATAATGTTACACCCTCAAGCCTACAAATCAACAAACAACTGTTTGCTTCTAACAAATCTGTTTGTCGCTAACAACAGTTTTTTCTACAGTACTTACAACAGCCCAATGTGTTTAGAATAATGCAAATGTAAACCCAGAGGGCTGTGCTTTTACAATGCACACTGTAAGTGAGAACAGTGTGGTTTTAACAAACAAACCTACAGCCCACCAGACACACAGACAATCCTGCTGCGCAAGACCAACACTCAACACATGTCCTTAAGCAGCAGATTAAAGACTTTTATCTCCTTCAAGAAACCACTCCTACCAACGGCACTCGGCAAAAACTAGAGAGTTCAAGAGAATCGCAACAATCGCTGGCAGAATCATCTTTGCATGGCGCAGTACAGAGAGTGGGTGAAAGCAGAAAAATGGATTTAAACAAAAGAGTCCATACTATGCAAATTCATTTATTAATCTATGACAGAGAAGGCTTTCAAAGGCCTGATGGATAAGAGAACAGAGAAAGAAAGACTGCAAGCGATGGAAAAAAATGTAAAGGAAAGAAGAACAGGGGGTGTTGGGGTAACGTGCTCGCCCATCTAGCCTTAGTTTTAGTCAGTGAGCTAATGTAGCATCGACTCTTTTACACACATAAAAACACAGCACTCAGAGGGCAAATGGAAAAAGCAGAGGGTGGGCCTCATTTTCCTCATAAAAAAGCCCATTTAAAGAGCACGGCTCTACTCCGAAAAACATCCATGGATTTTTGAACTCAGAAGAAGAGGAGCGAGAGAAGAGAAAGAGAGAAACTTGTGCTCTGAGATCAGGCTAAAAAAACCACAGCGTTTTCTGCTCTTTTTTCCATCGTTCTCCTTTTTTATTTTTTCCTGAACTCATGTTGACTGCTCTGCGATGTTGAAAAACTTATTCATTCCAGACTGTGTCAAGTCTTTTTTTCTAGCCTTCACTCTTTCCTCTCGCTCACTCACTTGCTCACTCGCTCGTCCCATTTCCCTCCCTCCCTCCCTCTCTCTCCCTCTCTCCAAGTAAACAGAGGAAAAGCGTAGGCTCCATTCCAAACTGGTTCTGGGCGTTCCTGCGCAGCTCCGGCAGGGTCAAAAGTTTACAGTGGTTTTAATTTCACCTTTTCTCAGCCAATAGCAGCACAGCAGCTGAACTCTGACCCTTACAAAAGGATTCTACTGGCAGGAGGAACGCTGCTCGGTTTCGCTGCCGTCTCCCCCCGATTCTCTCTTTTATTATTCGGATTGGTTTTCTCACTACTTGGATTTGTTTTGAAATGGGTAGAACTGGAGATTTCAAACAATGTTAGTCAGCTGAGCTAATGCTAAAATACTTCAGATGATGAAAGAGTTTTTTGTCGTAAAAAAACATGTTACGTTTAAGGTAAAAACAACTGTGAAAAACATTTTTTCCCAGGGATTTCAAAGGGGTTGTGAACTATTAAAAATGAACTATCCAGAAATATCCAGAAACTCCAAAATACCATAATCTGAAGATAAAAACAATCAATTTTTTAAATATTTTTCCACCTATATTATATTATATTATTATTCAACAAGTCTTGTCTAGACAAGTGGTTCTCAAACGGCTCTCTTTTAATAAAGTACAGGACAACAGGGAAATAAAAAATGTTAACTGCAAAACTAACCACAGTATGTTCAATCAAGTTTTATGGAAATGTTTTAGTTTGGTGCGAATTCATCTGTCACATCTCTTGTGTATGGTTAATATTCTTTTAAGTATTTTCTCTGGGCTATAGGCTGGTAAACCCGAGCCTGTACATTTTACTGTTACATATAGGTTTACAAAATTGTCAATTTTACTTTTTAGCCATGTCATGTTAATAAGTTTAAATATTTTACAGTTCACAGCAATAAATTTAAATGATAGACATTGTATGATAAGCAATTCTGGTACCATTTCCAGTTGTCATTTGATATCCAGTGTAAACCGTGACTCTCGCCAATGTCTCGTTTTTTTTCCCTTAAACAGCTAGTTGATCTCCATCATACTCATTCACAAATCAAATTATTCCGTTTTCATTGCAAAGGGAGCTAAATGCCCCGTGCTGCCCCCAGTCTGTGACCCCTTCTGTTCTCAAGGTTCTCCTTCGCTCTACCTCACCAAATGCTGCCCCGACGCAAGCTAAACGCCAGCTCGACGCAAGCTAACACTATTAAAAGCGTGTTTAAATGACTGATGAGCCCTGAGACAACAGAGAGGTCGAACGGGCCAAGCACCCAGGGAGCATGAGAGAAAGGCTGAGGGCTGGAGAATGCTCCAAAGTGCCTCCAATACTGGAGATAAAAATCAACTAATCGAGTTAGAACTGCCAATACATTCGATGAAGCCTGGATGAGTTCAAAAGGCTTCTCTGAAAATTTCAAGGTTACGCTCTTACTCACACTGGCAGAAAACCGTTGGCTGACGGGCATGTAACAGTTATTTCATGAAAATGAACTCAACTTCAAACAATGGAGGGTTTTAAACACATCAAATGGCAACGGCTACACAAAACGTTTCAACTTTGATCGCTGACATTATTTCCTCTCACTGACTATGTTGACAGAGAAAGAATTCAGTGAGTTAATGTATTACTCTCATGAAATGAGGTGCATCATGGGAAACGTGCTACTTACCTCAAAATGCATTAAACAAAATGGAGCTAAATCAGAAGCGAAATCTTCTACTCCTAAAATGAGACCGGACATTAAGGATCGGACATTTTGCGAGTCAAGCTCTCGTATCAGTGCAACAGCACTGTTCTGCTATGATGATGTCACTCACCTGAAAAACACCAAACAAAGAACTTCACCTATAAATAAAACTGAAAACTTCCTGTGCAGCTCTAGTGCAAAGGCAAAGTGGCAGCTAGCTCTCAACACTCTCTAAACAGCAGAATGAACAGGGTTAAAGGCTAGTTGCTTTTGTTAGCTTGCTCTTTTCTTTAAGATAACCCCTGACCTGCTCTGAGGTCAGCGGGGCTCTGTTGCCACTGCCGATGGTGTTCCACTGGGTGTTGAGTGAGAGAACGGTCACTACGCACTGATCCTGAACACTGTTTGGTCAGATGGTGATTAGAGACAAGCTCAGGTGATGAGTCAAAGTGTCAGGCGCCATTGTGAACACCCTGACACTTTCTTTGGGCATAAAAATGATGCGTCCACCCTTTAACGAGTTCCCTGTCACAAGCATCCGACAGAATGCGCAAATCTTTGCAGATCAATTATTTGGACAGAGGAGCAAACAGAAGCAAACACTTAAATCAATGAGTGATTTCTGCTTCAAGAAAACTGATATGGTTTGTATCTTGTATGAACTTTGTGGTGCATTGCAATGACAAAGAAGAAACGCAAGAGTTTGCAAATAAAACACTCCACTGGTGAAATTCAGCTAAAAGTGCTTCTTGTAAAGTATGTTTTGGCTTAAGGCATAAATATAATATACATCAATAGAGCAATTCTGCATTTTAAGTGCACCTCTATGAAGCAATGCATGTATAACCTGATGCATGTTAGACAGACTTTTCATAGAGTGCAACACAAAAATCCTTTTCATTAAAATATATTTTAAGCAATAACAAACTTTACAAGACAGAACTACAATGGACTGTGGTCTCCACCTGAGGTTATAAAGCATTGCATGATATTTCTGACACATGGTATGACAGTACAATTTAAATTTAATTTTTATATAATACGAGAATTTTATAAAGCATTGCAAAACAAACAAGAAAATCTCTAACACTGTCAATCGATTTTGCAGTCACGTTTTCATCGGAAAGAACTTTGTATATATTTGAATATTTTCAACGAAACATAAGTCACATTTTTATGCTCTATGAAGACCGAAGTACGTGCTCAAGCCAAAATACAGGATCAGACCACACTCAGTAGAACACGTCTGTATGAAAAAGACAAATGCTGAAATTGAAAATGAATGCTTGGAAAAAAACAGATCACACATTAGTGGACTGTCAAGCTTGACGTCATGGTTTTGCCTCATTTGTTGGTATAAACCACAAACACTGCAAGGTAAACTAAAGCAGCTTGCATGCCAATATGATGTATGTCTAGAAGCATAACCTTGGCCGCCTGTGTATACATAATTCAAGTTTAATTAAAATTTAGTCATGACAAAGGCTCATGTAACAGCAACCTGCTCTATTAATAGTGCTTTGGAGAGATGGACCTCCTACAGGCGAGAGGATGCCCATCATCTTTTCCACAGCGAGGAGAGCTGTCCCCGCCCACACTGGCCTCATCACCTTGACAACAGGCCACAAACATGAGTGAAGCCATGGTGACAGGCAGGCAGACAGACAGCAGAGAGGCCAGGATATAATCTGTTTTACCACAAGCTCCTGGAATCTAACCAGTAGAATGAAATGCATTTCGAACCAAAAGCCAAAAGACCCTCCCACATCCTCTAAGCGTAAACATCTAATTTCCTCAATTCTACTATGACAATAACACACAACATCATGATGATGCGTCTTATATACTCAATGCAAACAGGTGTTTCAGCCATATTGGTCAACCATGATAATTAGTAAATAAGCCCAGTCCAAAAAAGTGATGGTTCTGTGTCCAGCTGGATGGTTACGCTCTTTGACGAGCATCACATGTGTCTCAGGTGTGTGACCAACTCACAACGACGGCTTTTGTAAACGACAGCAGCTAATTATAACATAAATGATGTGATGGGACAGACCATTACATCCCCCACCTGGTGCAATCTTTTCTCAAGGCCAGCGCATAAGGGACATCTGCTCCACCGCAAAGCTGCGACAACACTGTGTACCTGTTTTCCGGCCAAGATTGTATTCTACCTTTGATTTAATCACTGCAACGCTAAAATCCTATTTTGCCCTGTTCCTTCAACATCATCAGATTATCAGGCAGACACAGAGAGATTACAGACTCTTCCCAGGAACAAAGAAATTCGGAGCCTATGGACATGCAGCACGCGGAGACAGACGTGGTGCATAGTAAGTGGAGAACAGAGTTCAGAGGGTTACTGTAAACCGGAAAAGGTACAGTGAGTGTACAGTTGCAAAGGGGGAAGAGGAAAGGTACAGTTTAAATTTAAAAACCATGTGCATTACAGTTGCCTTACTCAAACGACTAACAAACACTAATTACTGGAGTATTTGTCTCAAATAGAATCCAAAACTGTATTTGCTGCCCTGCAAAACAATTATCATCTGGAGTTCTGGAATTAAAGGAACAGTGAACCCCAAAATGAAAATTTTGTTATCAGTCGTTCACCCTCAGGTTGTTCTACACTTGTATGACTTTCTTCTATGGAAAAGAGAGAACTTTTGAAGAACGATACAATAAAAGCAAACAGCAACCATGGGCTGTCAATCTCCAAAAAAACCCCAAAAACAAGTAGTTCATGGCACTTTTGAGCTATATTCTTCGTCTTCTGAAGTCATTAACATCAAACCTGCCGTGACACGTCTTGACAGGCAATATTTGAATAAACACAAACGTGTATGAGATTTGAAAGCTGTAGCACAGGGAGACATTTGAACCGAATAACAGCTTGAATTTTGGTCCGTTTCTCACATAAACCTATTGTATTGCTCCAAAAGACTTGGATACAGTGCATAAGCTGTGTAGACTACTTTAATTTTCCTTATTGAAGCTTGACAAACCCAGTATGCTTTTTTTTTGGAAGAGACTCTTGTTGTGCCTGTTTATTTTGGGTAAACTATACCTTTAATTACTTGTGCATGAGACTGTATTTGTCCACATTCCCAAAAAAATAACATAAAACTGTTATGCTTGGCTACACAAACAACTCTCACCTGGAGACTCATTAGTCGCTCAGTTATTCTAAAACTCATACAGTTCATTGTAGAGTTAATTCTACAGTAGTTGAGTTCTGCTGTAGAATTCCGGAGCTACAGTGGGGTTTTGTAAGCGTGGAATTCTGAGTAACTCTCCACAAACCTTTCGTCAAATTGGGGGGTGGGGATGCTGGCAAAATGAAAACAAGGTGGCCACTAAGCAGTTGAGAAGTTCATCCAAAGTTGACTTTCTCTCTTTCCATCTACTTCTCCCTTTTGCTCTCCCCCTTTTTCTAAGTTAGAGAGAGACTGACTGCTGGAGGACGCATCTGGTAACGTTTATCGCATGGCTTAAAACTTTTCTCTACTATTATACAACAGGGTCCTAAACACAACACAAACACACACAGAGTCTTGCTAACTTTTTACAATGGTAACCAGACCAGACCAGGGCCTTACCCTCCCATGGGCTTATTCAGGTGAACCCGTTTTACGAGCATTCTTGAGCAGAGGGTGAGAACGCCAAAAAACTAGAGAAAAAGAAAAAAAAAACGCTGTGCACTTTTCACTCTTTCTTCCTTGTTAGCCGTCACCCCCCTTGCTCTTCGCTTTTCACGGCAATAACAGTAACCTGTCCTGTCTGCATTTTTGGAAAACATTAACATATCATGAACAAAAAACGTTACCCACTGCTAACTGCATTGGAAAATACAACAGAACGTCAATAAATGTAAATAAAAAAATAAACATCCACAAGTAAATAAAAACATGAACACACACACCATGTTTCACCCCCCCGACAGGCGTCTATGCACCGACAGATAAAAATCTAAAACTGCGTATGCACATATTTCCAAGTTTCACTTTCAAACACCCACTGTAATGCAGTGAGCTTCCTTCCGCGTATGTGTGCATATCGCGCACACGCCATCGGCAGGCACATCCAGCTCGTCACCGCCCGAACGACCTTGAGCCAGTCGTGCAGGAGTGTCGTCATGGCAACACAGCTTTACACAAGCAGCCACAGCTGGATGCAACTTACACATTCCTCTTAAATTTGACTCGTGCTATAGGACACTAAAGGGAGCTGTAAAACGCAGCCAGCGCACACAGATGCCATGCAGAGACTCACAGTCTTAATTATGACTCATAAGTTTCCAAATGATTTGTGCTGAATTTTCAAGTTATGAAAGACGAACAGTGCAGCTCTTGATGGGGGACGTCTAATGAGCAAAATCGAAGGGAGAAAGTTCAACAGACTTGTTGTTTATAAATCGAGTAAACACAATGAGAGAAATGAAAACTGGGAATGTTTTCTACCAGGATTTATAAACAAAGCAACACAGTTCATCTGGCACCCATTCATGCTGCCTAAAGGTGTACAGTAATGGAACAGTGAATGAGGCAACAGGAATTAAATTTATTACTCGCTCTGGACTTCATTGGGGAGCACTAACATTACTTTTCTGTCTGTCTTTCTAGTTACCAGAATGGAAAGTTACAGCAGGGCTTTAGGGCTACAAATTAGTGCTGTAAATTACAGTGCAAACTCCTACAAGAAATCCAAATCCATAAGATTTATTTTTGAAAACGTTTTTTAAAGTTTTGGTTGCGAATATAAATGAGCGCCATAAGTCATTAATATCCTGCAAATTTAAAGCTCTACATTTTTTTCCAGACTCAATTCTGAGTCACTTAGATGTGAGTCAACCACACCACACGTATTAAAAGTTTACAGGGCTAAAATAACCGCCTGCACCAGCACCTTTAACTACTCCAAGCAAAAAGCCATCACAAGGTGCAGGTATCACGTTTCAATTAGTGCAACAATCAAGCTTTTGTTTCAAGCCACTGCCGTCAACACAACTGCCTTAGAGCAACACTATACACCCCCCACCATTAATCTTACATTTGAAACAAACACACAGATACATGATATAACTGGACCATTTTCCCTCCTCTGAAAATAACCGTCACCCGCAACCACACTGTTTTCCTTCTTTCACTCTCACATGAGCCCTGAGAGAATGGCATCGATTCAACTACTCTTTAAAATTATCTGCAGAAAAACACGGTCTGACAAATGTAAAATGAGCAGAGACAATAATCAGATAAGTGTCAAAAAGGTGACAAGAAACACATTAGTCATTTCGCTGGTGCTAGTCACAACCTCCTGTGATTACGCAGATGAAAAAAACACAAAAGGTATTTTTAAAAACATTTAACCAACGCAATGGACACAGGATTATGAGAAATGTGTGTTATTTCAATCACAAGTCACACAGTCCTTTAAAAATCATGCGCTGTCTCTCGTGCAAGCGTTTGTTCATGTTCTTTCCCCTGAGAGCGGCCAAGTTAATGAGTTATAGAGCCCGAGCTAACAAATGGACGAGGACAGAGAATCTATGCATCCTTTAATTCTTAAGCCCATCTGTAGTCAAAGCGTTCAACACAAGATTGATTCATAGTTAATGCAGCCTGACGCTCGGCGTGTGAGAGAGGGGGATCTGGGGAGAAAGGAAGAGATAAAGGGGGAAGGGGGGGCCTCAGCCTGCGATCAGTGTGAGGTAGAGTTCAGAGGGTCTTTTCCCACACACAGACAGGGCATCCATGGGTCCCATTGCGTGTGAGCGCAAACATATACTGCTGAAACAGAAAGGGTGCATAACACAGGTTCTGCTCTAATGCATTCAATTGTCCGTCAACACTTACCGCTAACAAAGGTGGTGCTGATAATCAAGGAAAAAGGCGAATGCTTTAAAAATACATTCTGTATGGTAAACTGCTGCATATTGTCTTCATTTGTATACAGACTACACATGAAACAGTTCAACCACCGGACAGATAAAAAGAAAGCCAATTTAAAATATAATATCATAATGATACGCATGTTTCTAATTACACTGTAAAAACAATGAAGGCAAATCAGTCATTCTGTGTAACAAATAAACAGCTAGTGTATTTACAAAGACGACTTCTATCTCTTGTCAGCATGTGACCCGTTTGGCATGTTTTCTTGTCAGTATGTTTATCTGAGTGTGCAAATAATAACAGATAGCTTCAAGAAAACATAAATGTATTTCAAAGCCTAATTTTGGTCTTTTATATATGGTTGTGGGAAGTTTCTATAAATGGGCAGTGAATATTTTAGAAATGGTGGGATGTGGCCAGGCAGCATGACAAACTCTCCTAGCTCCCCAGCTGGATGCATCTCTGTTTGCCTTTTAAAAACTGTACAAATATGTATTCGTGTAGATTCTGAGAAACTTCCTCAAACTTTACAGCAGCACTGAATAGCTCAGGCTAAAACAGCTCAATTGGCATGGCAAAGAAAGGGAGTGTTTAAAAATAGTCTGATGATTCTGATAAGAATCCTGACATTCTAACCACCCGTCCGAACGCGCTCGTACTAACCAACAATGCAGTCTAGGGGGGCACGTCAGCAGGGTTTGAGACACCGCCAAAAATACAGCATCCTATACAGTCCATTTCCAAACAACCTTGGTCTGTAACAAACTTTTAAACGTAATAAATTAGCGTCTGGTCAAAATGTCAAATCGAATAAAAGGACAGATAAGAGTTTGCGCAGACTTGTTCCTACTCTTTTGGCAGGTCACTTGTGCTGCACTTGAAGTGGTCAACGCTGATTTAAACTGTATTAAGATTATGTTGCGCTTAAGCGAAACCAACTGCAGCTCTAAACGTGCTTAGCGATGCAAACGATTACGTGACCTAGTACCACAAACTGGTAAACAAAGTTTAAAGATGATCAACGATTTAACAGCGAAAACCTTAAACGATGCTCGCATTCATTGAGAAAATAAATATATGAACGCAAAAAAATATCGGACTTAAATCTTAAAAAAGATTTCAGACTGACAGGTAAGTTGAAGCAAATCTCCAGAAATGTTTATTAACTTCGTAGGAAAATAGTCCTTCTACCTAATAGCAAAATGTTATTACAAAAGCAGGACAGGAGACGTAAAGAAAACGTTCTTGCGATGAAAACGTTCAGTCCGTCAAAGTAAACAAACATGCAGGAGAATATTGTATCTGGCAACACTGTGTTACTACGATTATTGTCTCAGGCAGAATAACTAGGTGGCAAGATCCCCACCGTGGAGAAAATGTACTTCTTAATAACCGACATCACGTAACATTGTTTCGTGAACACAAGAATTACTTCAACGTTTCTGTTTACGACCATAATCGCAATGGAAGTGCTTCCCTTCACTTACCGGTGTAAATGTATCCAGTGAAACACTCCAGTTTCTTTAAGCCACTTCTACGCATCCGCCATCTTCAGCATTTGCTATGTTTGTTTAAATGGGAAACACTCCCAAAGCCTAAAGAAGCCTGCCTGAACCATGAACGCGGGGTAGTATGGGTAATGTAGTCACTACACCTAGTCATACAGAGCATTCCACCCGGAGCTAGAGAAAAAAATAAACTACAAGTACATGAACCCCTGCGGATCGAAAAATAGACATCCAGTAGGAGATGGGCAGTAGTAGCGATATCATAGAAAAAATATAGTGCATTTATTTTTAGCTCAACCAAGTACCACATAGAGACAACAGTCACGTATCCCTAATGAGTATGCTGACGTACAATTTTATTTACATAGATAAGTGTTTTGAGTTTGCTGTATTCGTCGATTTGTTGTGAATTTACCCTTCTATTGACACTGTATTGCATAATATTAAACAGTTAAATCCAGTTTGTTCAATAACTAACACAGTTGTGGTCCCATGTCAAGAGCGGTTCATGTGTTCATTTGTTTTTGCTTGTTCAGGAAGAAATGCTAGATAAGGTATACAATATAAATGACTTAATATTGACATAGCAAACTTATTTGATAGTCTGGATGTAAATTATCGGAGTCAGGTGGCCCTTTGCCAGTATAGACTATACACAATAAGATTACACTGTGTGATATATATTTGTATATATATTTAGATACTCATGCAAATATGATTGAATGGTCAAAAGGGCCTTTTAGGACACGCTCTTATTCTTGTGGTCTGCAGAGGCTCTAAGTGCCCTCTGAAGACCAGACAGGGAAGATAGCAATGAACTCGTCTCCATGGTGATCTCTGAGGCATACCAGTGTAGAATTTCAACTGTTGGAGGAGACAGTGCTAAAGAGGGAGGGAGGGATGGGAGGAAAAAGAAAGGGGAGGGGGAGAAGAGGGAGGGAGGGGGAAGGGAGAATGGAGAGAGAGAGGGAGAGAGTAGTAATTAGCTCATTGCTTGCTGTTTCCTGTCATGACAGTTCCCTGCTATACAACCTCTGGTCTCATCTGGCCAGGAATGTAGATGTGAAACTAAGGCATCGAATGAGGCAACTATCTAGCCATAAGAATCACTGTGGAACATAATATCATCAAGATATTAGTTCACAGATTTGCACTCTTACGTTAAGAAATATAGCAGGTTGCAAATCAAGATTGACACTTTCTAAATGAGTATTTGAAGCCAAAGAATAATTAACGTTCAGTGACATATGAAAACGTTTCAGTTATTTGTGTGTTAGCATTTAACCGCATTCTTACGTGACCCCAAAACCCAATAAGAGCGTCCCGATAACGTTCTTCAGAAAACCAGAGGCCTATAGACCTGTTGTTCCCTCCCCCAAATCACAGCATTAACTGGCTTCCCCCCTCTAGGAGTGTGAGACGGTTAACCCCCAACCCCCTTATTCTGTCTGCACCCTTTGAAAAGACAGGAGATAGCAGTTTAAAGGACAGGAGATAGCCCCCAATCATCTGCATCTATAGATGCTCTACCTGCAAACAACCAGTCATGAACCTCTTTTTCACCCATGTCCTCTCCACATGACGTCATTTAAACATTGACAAGGTTAAATCAGCGCTTCAGAAACGTAAGAATCTGCAACAAGCATACAATTTAAAAGAGCAGCAACTGAATCTATTCAACTCAAGGTTACGTGCGGAAATGATATCCCCGCGCTAACAGATTGTTTAATGAACTAGATGAAACACTAGTTGAAACACTTGACCAATTTCTTTATTTTTTCAAGATATGACATCTTCGGTGTTATTAATATATTATATATATCAGTTATACTGGGGAAGACCAAAATAAATACAACTGAACCAGCAGAAGCCTCTGACTCCTGTGAGTATCTTGACATATTGTTTCTATGCAGCTGAAAACAGTGCACCTATGGAAAAATTCTCCATATCATTTCTTTGGCTTGAGCTCTTCCATGCTGTGCGAGTGTGTGTCCGTGTCAGTATGTGTTTTGATTTATTAATGCAGCAGGGAGTCTTAGACAGCTGTCCTCAGTAAAGTTGACAACATGAGAAGCAGAAAGCCAAACAGCTTCCTCTAGTGGACAGCCTGCAACATTGAACCCAGTAAACGATGAATCGTTGACGTATTAATATGTATTAATGTTTAATATTGGTGTATTATTAAATGAATTATGAAATCAGGGTAATAAAAGACCGTTTCAGAGAAATATTTTTTCCACGGTGAATAACGTAACGTTTATGGTTCAGTGCAGGTAATGGTTTCTAGTGTCGACACTAGGTCGACTGGTTTTGTATGTAAGAAACACAACTCGCGCGTTAATTCACATATTTGGCGGTAGAAGCCCCCATCAGTGACCCCCCAGCACAGTCTATGACAGAGAAAACATGTCGGTGACGAATACAGCTTGACAGTCTCGGTGGAAGCGCTGAAATTTGGGCGTGTTTTGGTTGCTAACGCCGCGGAATGCAGAGCTGCAAGCTTACGCAGAGCACGATAATGTCTTGAACTGAAGGACGAGGTCATTAAAAGGATGACATATTATTAGAAATCATATTCTGCCTGACATGTATCTGGTAAGATATATCCACCAGACCGATTTAAATAATGATCACTGTTAATTAGTTATTTTTTGTGATGAATATGTAATGCTTAATTAGTGGTGACTGCTAAAGCAAGCACGTTTTTTTCCAAAGTCCTCAACCATTTACACAACGTTTAATCTTTAAATATCAATAACGCTTCCTCATCAGGACAGGTGTGCTATTAATTTCCTGTGTTTTGCGCCATTTTTAATAAAGTGTGCAACAGTCCCAACAGACTTCAACTGAAAGAGTACGGAACCAAAATATCATGTATATGATCAGCCTTCAGGTGGCACTTCAGACTTTGTCCTGTAGGAAATTACCCTAGCAACCCACTCTGTGCACATTAGCAACCACTTAGAAACACCCTGGTACTTTGAACCCATAAAACCAAGAATATTGTATGATATTAACTACGTAAATTTTTTACTAACAAGATCTAGGATGTGCTCATACACCCTATAACTACAATTGTGTGTATAGATGTAGTGCTTTATGGTATTTCCTTTGACAGGATGATTAAATGAATTCAGTTTCAGTGTTGCAGTATCATACATTCTTTAGCCTACAGTGGAGTTTCTGGTTATTGTTTCGCCTATTTAGCCATTAAAAGTACTGGTTAATTTATTTGTACAAAATCTGCTTTCGCAAGGAGATAGCAGACATGGGGTGTGTTCTAGTAGTTGACTTGCTTCAGAACCTGCCTAACTAGAGAGGGTTAAGATAAGATCTACTGTAGACCCCACCCTCTCTGTCTGAAACATGCTTTATAACATGCTGAATCCTTTAATTGTTTTTAACAGGGAGCACAGTACATGCAGCGGGTCTTTCTCACTGCTTTTTGATTCAACTGGACCAATAATACAAAAAAAACTACATTTTTTGGTGATAACAGCACAACAGTGCCTACTGCCCTTTATTTGTTGGATTAAAAATACCATTAAATGATTATATTAATACTTGATAATATACATTGAAGATACAGCCAGATTAACTTGAGTAAACGCCCCTGTTTTTTATGGTTTTGTGAAATCAGTGCTGTCAGTAGGAAGTAGTGAATGATTTTTAACGTAGTAAATGATTTACAAGTTCCCTGAGATTAGACTCCAGATTATGTGTTTCCTAAAATATGTCTTAAAGATGAAAGACATGGATTCTTCACTTTTGTTTGATTTCTTTTCAGTGAAGTGATTAATTTCAGGGAGAAAGTCACTTTTATAGTGACACACTTTTGTTGCCTTACCTTTTTAACATTTAATATATATAATTGAGTGTAAAAACACCACAGCACGAGGTTAGCTGTTTCTGCTATCTTTGGGTACATTTTAGTGTAAGCTGGTTTGTGTTATCAAGGCCTAGCTTTTCATTCAGTCCACAATCCTGCCACAGCCTGCCTCAACTGAACAAAAGACATTTACTCAGGAAACGTTTCAGCCAATCAGAAGCTGCCTTCCATTCTGCTTCTGAGCACCAGCCAATCATTGAACTGCTTTTATAGCTTTTATCAGAATGCTGGCTTGGCTGGCTTAGAGAGCTGAGACCGCTCTGAATAGAAAGGGAGGGCTGAGGGCAGTCCTCCATGTTTTAATAAGCATTGACATTACACACTGTTTTAAGCCATGCATCCACAAAGGTAAGGCTGACTTTTCATTGCTTCTTTGCTTTATACACTACCTGTTAATGTTGAACTGTTGATTTATGTCATGCAGAAATACTGGATTTTCTAAGAGACAGATAAAAAACTTGTCCCCACACTGAAGATCTGTATCCTGGCAGGCACAAGGCTGAGAAATCACACTTACTCTTGTTCAGTTTGTCTTTGAACCTTCAGGAACACATGGCTGACCTGTATTAGCACAGTGACTGAAATGGCCTCCTCTCTCTCTTGTTAGTAATGTTTCTCTAAAGCTGGAGAGGAGCACAGTCGTGTCAGGTTGTGGCACAGGCCAGACCTCTCAAAATGGAAGGCCCTGAGGAGCAGACAGTATGTAAGAGGAAGCTCTCGTGCAGATTGGCAGAAAGAGCGAGCTGCAGTTTTGGCTCAGGTTTCATGTGCACACTTTTCAAAGGCTAATCATGTCCATTTTGCTTAGGACAGAGGCCTAATACATAGAAGCGTACAGTGGATTGCTTTTGCTGACAGAGTTATTGGCTTTGAACTGAAATATTTAGCTTCCATAAACAGATATAGATAGATATATAGGTGGTGAATTAGATTTCTGTTTGCCTTTCCTAGTTAAATACAGCTTTCTGTTTGTTTACACAGGTTGTAAAGACTTAGGCCAGTCATTTTGTCAAAGCACAGTTGTGGTATGAGTTGGCCATTTCAGACAACTTTCTGTTTTCGTCTGTGGAACCACAAAGACTGTTTTATGTAAATGTGTAAGGCATGTTTAATACACATTTATGGCAAGCTTATGTGCATGTTCAGTATTTAAATATTTGTTTTGGCCAGCACATAATTATGTACATGATATAATATTGTAGGCTGATCAGGGGGTCAAATCACAATGTTAAAATAAGGTGTTTGTTTTTTTTGGTTCTTTCCTACTAGCTGCCAGTGTCTGAAAATCCCCTTTGTGTTTTGTTGTGTTGTACAATTGCTCAGTTGTTCTAATTGATTGAACCCGCTTGAGCCTGATTGTTTGTGTGGCTTGACAACAGTTGGATTTTACTTGTGATTTACTGACCTTAAATTGTGATGTGTCCTAGCTTATGTATAGAGAGAGAAAGAGCAGAGGATGATGCAGTTCACAATATTTACAGCAAGTCTTTGATGAAAGAATACCACTAAAAAGGGAAAACCTCAAACCCATTTAAAGTCATCATTATTGTTATTAGCTGCAGCAGATTACCTGTTGTTATTATTACAATATGACTGTGCAAATTAATAAAGCATTTTTGTTGATGCGTGAGATCCTTTTTGGCAGGCAGTTGACTGCCAGAGTCATTCTTAAGCAGCTAAATGGGAGCGCATGAGGAGTATTCCCAAGACCAGCAATTTACTACGACTCCAATTACATTTTCCAGCCTTTTCTTTGTCTCTTGGTGGTTATAAGACCTTTACTGCATTCCTGTGAGTCACTCATTTGTCAAAGCTCTGTTAGGCTCTTACTTAACACGACAGGGGAGAGAATGTGATCAAAATGGTTGCTCTTAGCCATGAGTGTTTGAGGGGGAGGAAGGAGAAAAGCCATCTGACATGTTTGTCCGAAAGCCTGTGTCCTGTGTTTATTCACACACAGGATCCGGTGGTTTTCAGGGAAGAAGAATATGAGGGTTTTCGGAGTATTTTCCTGGTGAATGGCAGCAGCAGCCCTCCCTGCATTGCAGCAGAGTATCAGAGCAGAGAGAGGGAAGCAGAGAGAGCCACACAGCGCCAGCCGCCCAATCACGCGCCTCCGTGTGGCTCTCAAACCAATCGGCAGCACACAGCTGAGGTTAAAGATTGACAATCGCTCTGAGAGCAGCAGGGAGAGCAAGGCCCTTCTGGAAAATTCTGCACCCATCTTTGTCTCATCCCTCACTGCCTTTATATCTGAAAATATAGATTTAAAAGGCTCAGCCCGAAGAATCTGTGTACTGTGCCTGTAAAGAAAAAGGTATGCTGTTATTATGTGTCCGTTTTTATGGAGAATCATACAATGTTGGTGTGATTGTGTTTTTTAGGGAGGATTATATATTTAGGTTACACGTAATGTAAACGTATGGTTGTATTTTGTTGCTTTTGGGATGCTTTTGGGTTATTGATTATGTAAGAGGAACTGGATGCTGCTGTGGGTGGGGAGTGGATGGTGCATGCAGGTTGGATGTGAGGAGGCCAAGATGGCAAATGCTCAGTGTGTACAGATGTTTGCCTTGTGCATGCTGTCAACACCCCCCCTCCCCACCTGCATCTTTGAAGGTTGGGGGTGCAGGACAGAGAGAAACCTGCTGGGAGAGGCAAAGATCTCGCTGCCTTATCAGTGATTACATTTTCTCACAATTCAGGCTTTACGAGTAGATGTGAAATCGTAAAAGAGACACTATATGTAATCTATCAGAGGCATTTGATTGACATCGGGGAAATGCATGAGATTAGACATGGTTGATGTCAGGAATGTTGTAATTTTGTCTGTCTTCTGACGGAATGGTCAGGTTTGCTCATGAACGATGATGTGTTCTTGGGCTAGCAGTGCAATGGTGGGCGTGTGTGATAATGACCCAGGCATCAGCATTTCCTGCTGGATGTCATTTTAGAATCATTTATGCTGCAAAATGACTGAGATTGGAAACAAACTGCATAGCAGTTCCCGAGCCCTATATGTCGCACAGGAAATTTCTAGGGAGTTTTATCATCGTTTTTCAGCATTAACTGACAGTGGCAGCTGAACAACAGCCGAGCAATTATGGGCCATCAGTCTGAACTATTTAGAAGCTTTTCTGTGTGGGAATTTCAAATAGACACATTCTGTCTTGGATGTTCAATTCAAATGTATTTGTATTGTGCTTTTCACAATACATATCACTGGAACTCAGCTTTAGAGCTAATGACTGTTGTACATTGTCAGACAGTATGTTGTTAGAAGTGAGTTTTACAGATTATGCAGTTGGCTAATATTGTGCATGCATTTAAGCAGAAGTCATGATCATCATAAGTCTTCCCGGAGGTTGTCACCATCTATACACTATATATATATATGGGGTCATCTTCAGATGCTGGAATGATCTGTAGCTGTAGCTGTAGCTGACCCTGGGAGTATAGAAACAGTAGCTGCCATTCGTAACATTACTAGCACAAGATCGTTATTAGCGTTTTATCCTATGTAACTGAAATACAAGGTTATGAGATGCATTATGTGAATGGTTGGCTAAACAAATGTGTCTTTCTAGATTTTAACTGGGAGAGAGTTACGAGCCCCAAACAGTGTCAGGAAGGCTATTCCAGAGTTTGAGAATCAAAGCCGAAAATGCTCAACCGTAATGGACTTCGCCATTATAGATCCATAGCATTGGAATTTGTATATGTTAAGATCAAATTGGTAAAATGTGTCAGATTGTTTTGCCAGTATCAATTATTAGTTGAATCTGAACTTCCCTACACCTGTCACATGATGTCTGGTCAAATCTGCTGATCCTAATGTTCAGTTTCTCCAACATTACGTGACACCTGTTAGTGTGTGTTTGCATCCTGAATGGTATTTGTCAGTGGACAGAGCAGATCCTCAGAGTGGAGAATAAGTTTATTGTGTCGACTAAAGGGAGGCCCTGCTGTGGATCTGACGTCACAGGGGCTTTTCGGTGTGAAACTTCCCTGTTTTGCAGTCAAAGCTGTTACAGTATTTACCAGAATTTGTGAAACGGTAAATAAATGCAATTGAAGATCTGAAGATCTTGAAATTTTGAAAGGTGTTGTCATCTTCACCTGCATTATCAACTGACCTGCAGGTCAAGGATATTGCTAGTAAAGCGATTTCTTTCACTGGACAGAATAACATCAGAAATACAGGTGCCACATCACACTATTGAAATCACCCATGTAAACACCTGACACAGTGATTTCTTTATTCGTTTTGGCAGTTTGGCTGAAGGAGAAGTGAAGGCAGAGTCCGATGCAATTGAAGGGATGGAAATCGCAACACGATCAAAGGGTGAGTATCGTCTTTAGTAAGACGAGAGTGCTTTAATTGTGACATATCAAACGCAGTTGACAGTTTACTTTTTTGGCTTTGCTGTTTATATGTACTGTTTTGTAATAACGTTGATACAAGCTTTTATATACATATATATATATATATATATATATATATATGTTTACATATATACAGTTTCATACTGCTTTCGGTGATCAGTTGAGTTATTTGTGGTATTACTATGCAGTCTCTGATCAAGGGTCAGCAGAACGGACTGCCCCAAAACGCAAAGCTTCCAGCCCTCCTCACTCCTCTAATGGACACTCCCCCTCCGAATCCTCCTCCAGTCCTGTCAAAAAGAAGAAGAAACCAGGAGCCGTCAATAACAGCAAAGACCAGGTGCGCCTTTCTATCCCCATTCAAACCCTGTTTCAGTCCTGCATGCGCGTGTCATTGTCAGTCATTCACTACAGGCACTTCACTAACAGTGTTCATCTGTTCTTGTCTTTTGGGTGACGACTTCTTGGTGATACAGTGCAAGATTTGATGGTATTCATCATTACCTCCATCTTAATTATACCAATATAGATCTCATATGATGTACATCTAAGGCGGTTTGTTTTTTGCCAACTGAAAAAGTGTTCGTCTGATTGTCAAGATCAGATGAATGGTGTAATTAATGTATAAATAATAAATGTATTAATAATTAATGTAGGCTTATTTTATTAGTGACCTAGAAATAGTTCAGAATCGTTACATTTCTTGTTCATTTTTATTTTATCATAATGATTCTTTTCATTTTTTGTTTTGATTGTTTTGTAAGGAGTTTTAAAGGTTCAAAATCCTAAATCAGTTTCAAAATCTGTCGAAAAGCATATGAATAATGCCATTTTTGTTATTTTTAAGTTCTTTACGTTTATTATTGAAAACATTCAAGTTGTTTTTATTTATATAAATGTATAGATCATCATCTTTATATTTGTACATAAATTGGCTTTATATTGGCAATAGACAACCCTGCCTTTAGATTTAGTACATTTTTCACATCCTTTTCACATAACCTAAAGGTTAGTTCCTTATTTTAAGTTTTTTAGGGCAGAAAATGGAACCAGCTAAACAAATGCAACGCAGGCCGGTATGCCAGCTTAGCGTAAATGTATATCTGTATTCAGGGACAGACCATGTTTCAAGCTGATGTAGATGAGATAATTTGTTAGACACTCTGCACTATACTTAGACCTGTTTCCTCTTCTAACAAGGCTGCGTTTACCTTTTGAGTTACAGACTGAACTGTCATTAATTCAGCATTCACCTGTCTGCGTCTTCTGTCATGTCCTTCTATGCCACTTCCTGTTTGATAACCTTTGTGCCTGTTTGTTTTGTCCTGTTACCTTTAATACCCATGTTTTGAAACCCCGACCCTCTGTTTCTCTCGCCCGCATTCCAGTCAGAACTAAGACATGGTCCCTTTTACTATGTGAAGCAGCCCGCACTCACCACAGACCCTGTTGATGTTGTACCGCAGGACGGGCGGAATGATTTCTACTGCTGGGTGTGTCACCGCGAGGGCCAGGTGCTCTGCTGTGAGCTCTGCCCGCGGGTCTACCATGCCAAGTGCCTCAAACTGGCTGCAGAGCCTGAAGGAGACTGGTTCTGCCCCGAGTGTGAGGTACTGCCTCGCACAGCACATAACTGCTCAAAAATCAGCTTATATGAATCACTAAAATCATCCACATTAGCACATTTCAGTCATTAACAATATTATATTTATTAGTCTTTGTAGGTTTTTATAACTTTGTTTAGTTTTTATAATTCCGATAGTACATAGCACAAAGGTAAGTATGTAAAATAACCTGCAGCTTTATTATAATATAATATACTTGTATAATTGTATTTTACATAACCATTTTCCATCCTCTATCTGGCCCTTCTTAAACAGGCTGATTTTGTAGCTACTTTATAGGTTACTATTTACATTTAGTCATTTAGCTGACGCTTTTATCCAAAGCGACTTACAAATGAGGAAAGGAAGCAACTTCGATTACAATAAGAGACAACATTGAATAAGTGCTATACACATGGCTCAGGTTTTTCAACACAGTATAAGAAAGAGGTTTTATTTTTATTTTATTTTTTTTTCCCACGTAGAAGTGGGGGTGAGTTAGTAAATTAGTCACGGAAGAAGAGACGAAAAAGATGAGTTTTTAGTTGTTTCTTAAAAATGGCTAATGACTCGGCCATTCTGATGGAGATATGGAGTTCATTCCACCAACCGGGCAGAGTGAAAGACAGAGTCCGGGAAAGTGATACTATATCTTTAAGACTTCTGTATGCAAATAAACTTTACAGTGATTGGCTATGAGAAATAAGAAATGATTCCAGGTTGCTGAATACTGAACAGGTATTGATAAGTAACCGCTGGTCACGAGTATTTCAACATTATATTTCAAGGTTTTTATTTTGACCAGAATAGTAAAAATTTCAGTAGCTTCCATCATTTTACACTTATATATACAGCTTTATAATTCTGTCTCTATTTATTTCAGAAAATAACAGTTGCAGAATGCATAGAGACTCAGAGTAAAGCTATGACGATGCTCACACTGGAACAGCTGTCTTTCCTGCTGAAGTTTGCTCTCCAGAAGATGAAACAGCCAGGTGTAAGTTCTGTCTCATGATTTAGTTCACATTAAATGTAGGTATCTCAGCTTTGTAGCGATCTGCTTCTAATAGGATAATAATATTTAGAAAACACCAAAGTTATGGTGAGAAGTTTCTCTTCTTTTTCATCATTGTAGACTTCCAGCTAAAATTAGTTGTTTTAAGCCCTTTTACTTATAGAGCAGACATGGGCATATTCTGCACACATGAATAGCTTTGTTAACTTCTCAACGGTGCTGCTGAGGCGCTTTCACACTCGAGCTTTGGGTGCAGACCCGATTCAGATCGAACATCGGTTCAGTTTATTTGGTTGATTCGAATTGGTTTTCTGAACTCTGGTACTCTATTGCAGATGTTTCCACTGACACAATTAGGTATTGTGGTGTTTATGTAACATTTTCCTGGTTAATTCAAAGAGATAAACATTTGGACTTGTCCTTCTGAGTTGTTAACTAGCCACAGGTAAAGAAAATTTAAGGTAAAAAAATACTCCTAATACCCATGGTACAGAAACGTACCACATTTTGGACCCAGTAATCATAATAAAAAATGAGACCTGCAGGGCAGAGGGAGTGGGGTGGAACTCGGGTTCAGACCAAGCAGTCAAATCAAGTGTGAAAACGGCCTGTGAGAGGCACCTCAGATCATGGGGCAGTTGTGCTTTCTTAACAGGACCAACCTCGTCCATCCTCTCAGCTTCCCCATGACGCTGCTTCACGGAGAAAGACTTTTAATTGGGTAAACAAATGCCCCGCAGAAAACATCTTGCTATTTTCCCACTCCTCTCTCTTCTGTCCCCTACTTTTCTAACATGTTTGTAGTGGGTCATATTAATAATTTAACGTTGTATTAATGGACACAAGATGTAGCTCAGACTTTGTAGTTGGTTGAGGTGTTGCAGTAAAAATGCAGCATTTATTTAGAGACAGTGAGGTCGTTACTGCACCTTTAGAAAGATGTTTTATTAGTGCTGAAATATTTGTTTTCTCTGTATGTGTCTTCTGCTCAGACGGAGCCCTTTCAGAAGCCCGTGTCTCTGGAACAGCATCCAGACTATGCAGAATATATATTTCATCCCATGGATCTCTGCACTTTAGAAAAGGTGACAGGAAGCATCTGATGCTTCATCTACATTTCCCGATTACGGGAATTTGAACCGCCTGGTATTTTATGACAGCGTTTCAGTCATATTTTTCCTTTGGGTCATTCAGAATATTAAGAAGAAAATGTACGGCTCCACGGAGGCTTTCCTGGCCGATGTGAAGTGGATTTTGCACAACTGTATCATTTATAATGGAGGTTGGTTGTCCTGTAAATGGTTGTCGTTTTATCTAGTTTATTTCCTGAATTTTTCTTATATAAATATACGCCTTTTTATCTCTCAGGTAACCATAAACTTACAGCAACGGCAAAAGTTATTGTAAAAATCTGTGAACACGAAGTACGTATGATTTTATAAACCACAATAAGTGTAAATGTGCGTAGGCTGTGTTTTGTAGCACTTTATTACACTTCACTTATTTTACAGATGAATGAGATCGAAGTCTGTCCAGAGTGTTATCTCTCCGCATGCCAGAAAAGAGACAACTGGTTTTGTGAACCATGTGTGAGTGTCTTACACCAAACAAAATGATCGATATGAACCCTAACTAGTGAGTTAACCATCTGTTCATGAAAAATGTATGTGTATTAGAGCAACCCCCACCCTCTGGTATGGGCCAAGCTGAAGGGGTTTCCATTTTGGCCTGCCAAAGCTCTTCGAGATAAAGACGGGCAAGTGGATGCGCGATTCTTTGGGCAGCATGACAGGTGAGAAACGGTTGAACGTTTGAAGGCCGTACGTAGTGAAACATGAATAATAGAGCCTCGCACAGAGCCACCGTATGATTGTTACTTTAAGCAATTTTAAAAAATATACAAAGCTGTTGAATGAATGTGTAATATAATGTGCTTTGTTCTATTCTGTCTTCGTTTCTCAGAGCCTGGGTTCCCATTAACAACTGTTACCTCATGTCCAAAGAAATCCCCTTCTCTGTTAAGAAGACCAAGAGCATCTTTAACAGTGCCATGCAGGAGATGGAAGTGTACGTGGAAAACATCCGCAAAAAGTTTGGTGTCTTTAATTATGCTCCGTTCCGCACACCATACACACCAGACAACCAGTTCCAGATGCTTCTGGACCCAGCAAACCCTGGTGCGGGCTCTGTCAAACCCGAAAAACAAGAAAAGATCAAGTTCAGCTTTGATTTAACGGCATCCCCCAAATTGCTCATGGGCAAGAGCATGGTGTCCAGCGGGACTGGAGGGGGTGGGACCGGAAGGCGGATCTCGTTAACGGACATGCCTCGTTCACCAATGAGCACCAACTCGTCTGCTCATACAGGATCTGATGGAGAACAGGAGACTGCAGAGAAAAGCCATGCTAAAGCAGCCCTGCCCCATTACAGCACAGGAGAAGAGTCAATGGATGGTACTGGTATATAAAACACTACCAATACACAAACTACTCTGTGGTCTACTTTGAATACGCTGGACATGTGACTTGTCAAACGTATGCAAAATAGCTTTAAAGTGATAGAGAATCCTGAACTGAAGCAATCTGCAAAACATTGTAAGCATGTTAAAGCTTACTGCTTCTCTTTCAGCATCACCTGCCCCTCCTAGAGCAGCAGGTCTTACGGGCAGCACCCTAGAGAGCCCTAAACCATTCCACTCACCAGCTCCAAGCACACCCATTAAACAGGAGAAGACCGCCACCACGGGCAGCATCCTCAACCTCAACCTTGGTAGACCTCCCTCACCTCTACATCATTTACTCAAATTTAACTAGATTTCTTGATCAGAGTAGACTGCATACTGAATTCAAAGCAAGACTAAGCAAGTTGTGGGTTTGTTTCCCTGAAAAGTGTAAACACTGTGGTTTGGAGCAGTTAAAAACATCAGTATCCCTTTGTTTGAGCAGCCTGACAAAGCAACATAGACCAATGGCATGACTTTGGGGTGGTCTCTATATTTGGCCAGTGGCAGAATAAACAGTCATTTAAAAATGCTGTCTACATTGAGTAAGATCTATCGTGGTGCTGTTTTGTTCTGCATCAGACATTTAAAAGTATTCTGTATATCAAAAAGACTTAACAAAATACTAGGATACATTTAAAGTCACTATAAAATCAAAATATACTGAAATATTTGTTTATATTTGATATATATTTAATATATATTCTGATTGTTCTGGAATAAGAGTTTATTATATATAATTTAGCCATGTACATCATTATTTTTATAAAATTTGTGAGCCCTCACAAGCTTTAATCAAAATCTGAAAATGTGCTTACGCTCTGGAATGGCAGACCTTCTCTGATGATGTCAGTGGGACAGCTTGGGTGGAGCCAGAGCTGTTAACCACTCCCCTCCAACAGTAGTCTGCTATGAGCTTTGAAATGCCTCTTTTTATAGAGCCAATCCATTCCCAGTGGAAAAACAAGCCACGCCCTCCATTTTTCATTTCAATTTGAATTACATCTGAACACTGAAGTCGGTTGTAACTTCTGGTTTGCACAGACTTTGATTCAGTTCTACTACTGATTCCAAGACCTATTGTCATTGTGCGGCTTTGTACTGATCAGCTCATAATTGAGAGCTGTGTGTTCTCTGTTAGATCGCAGTAAGGCAGAGATGGACCTGAAGGAGCTGAGTGAGAGTGTCCAGCAGCAGCAGCAGCAGACGTCTCTCACCTCTCCTAAGAGACAGATCAGAAGCCGCTTCCAGCTTAACCTGGACAAGACCATAGAGAGCTGCAAAGCACAGCTGGGTGAGTTTATATTGACATCTCTCAGCGCTATGAGAAACAACATTCCATTCAATAATTGCAATGGCAACAATTTAAATGGACTATTTTGATTTAAACGTGGTTAGAATTGTATAAAATTGCAAAGACAATGATTACCTTTAATATTTTTGCTGCAATTCACTAGAACTTTCTCATGTCATCTCTTGTCAGAGATTATCTTGTACATCCTCATCCTCAGTTCATTTTACAGCTTTGTTCTCACATAGCATCAGTACAAAGGTTTTACGCCATTTTTAAAACCCTTTTTTACGCCAGCAAATTGCCAGAATTAATTGTCCCCTCAAACGTAAAAATGCAGTTTTACAGCATTTTACAGCAGGAGCTGTCTGTGTAAAAGGGCCTAATGTTTCTCAGTTTCCCTCTTACATTTTATAGTTTCCTCAGTTTTCTCTTACCAACGAGACATTTTTAACAGACTTTTACCAATTTTATACAAAATTTTAACAGTGTTTTACAAAGGCTGTTCGTTTACAAAAACATTCTGAATGATTGATTTTGAGTGGGCAGCCATGTTGTTATTTTCCTGCTGGTCAAGCATTTCTTTTGTCATACAGGTATAGATGAAATATCAGAGGATGTTTATAAAGGTGTGGAGCACAGCGACTCTGAGGAATCTGACAAGTCTGACTCCAGCGACAGTGAATATGCCAGCGATGACGACCAGAAATCCAAGACCGGAATAGACAGTAAAAACACGGCTGATGGTAAAAACCCAAAAGAACCCCTTAAAAAGAAGAGCAAGTGCTCAGCGGCTGCTGGTGAGGAACGAGACAGCAGCACAGAGTCTTCTACAATCACCAACACAGCAATGAAAGGAGAAACCAGCCAGAAAACAAACCCAGATTCTATAGCTAAAGACAAACCAGGTCTGGAATCAGAGAAGGAACCTCCAGAGAGAGTGAAAGCAGCTTCTGCATCTCCAGAGTCCAGAGAGAAGACTTCAGAGGAGGGGGGGCCACCAGCACCTGTGGATGCAGACATGGACTCTGATTCAGAGAGGGAGCTGGTCATTGATCTGGGGGAGGAGCAGGCAGGGAAGGAGAGGAAGAGGACCAGGAAAGATTTAGCCGCTGTCACCGCACTCAAAGAACCCGCAGCCTCCAAACCTGAGGGTCAGCTTGCGTTCATTTATCAGTGCCAATAAAAAGGAATTGATTTAACTAAAGTTATATCAGATGATTTTTGATATTTTAAGGTGTATTTAGTAATTTTTAATTTAACAAAATAATAGTACCCTTTAAAATCTATAAATACGTGAAAAACTTGTAGATCCACCATGTTGGATTGATGGTAAACAGTTCTTTTGTACAGTGGCACTACAGTAGGTGTCAGTATAACTCCAAGAATTACTGAAGTGCATAATAAATGCACCACTATTGATCTGTGGGATTTCGAACCATGGAGATTTTACTGTGGGCGAGTTAAACCGTTTAAAGTGTTTCATTAATCGAGCATTTCTTTTGTGGTTGCAGGTAAATCTGCCTCAATTTCAAGTGCTCTCACCCAGCCTCAAAATGCAGCTGTTCTCTCCTCCACGCTGGGTATCAAAGACCCATCTCAGTCCCCATTGGCAATCCCACTCAACATAATATCCCTCACAGGAGCTCCAGCCAGCACCCCTCTGACCACTTCCACCCTGCCCAGCACCACACCCCCCACCACCCACAGCTCCTCACCCATCTCCACCAGCACTGTAAAGAAACAGCGCCCCCTGCTGCCCAGAGAAACCGTGCCTGTAGTTCAGCGGGCTGTAGTGTGGAACCCCACCACCAAGTTTCAGACGTCCTCTCAAAAGTGGCACATGCAGAAGGTCCAGAGGCAACAGCAGGGCCAAGCACAGCCGGCCACACAGGCGCAGGTGTTGACCCAGGTGCAGCGCAGCCAACAGCCGCAGCAGCAAGCACAGGTCTCCTCGTCCTCATCGGGACAGCAGCCCTCATCTAGCACCAGATACCAAACAAGACAAGCTGTTAAAGGTATTGTTTAAACTAATGTCATCCTTTAAAACAAGGTTTTAGCAGTGAGAGGAGGATTACTAACAATGTCAAACCTATAAATGTGAATTTATGAATTCTATGAATGCTATGAAGTTTCTTTATAAAGAAACCCATTGATGTGTTTGTATATACAGCTGTGCAGCAGAAGGACTCTCCACAGAGCACGTCCACATCTGCGGTCACTCTGGTCACCAGCGTGCCGGTGTCTGCCACCGTGATGGCAGGAGCCACTGTTAGCTCTTCCTCTTCATCGTCTACTTCCACATCTGGAGACTTTCAGATCTCCACCACATCTGCAGATGTAGCAGCTGACATCGCCAAGTACACTAACAAAGTGAGATTTTGGGGTGACCTGAGATTCAGATGCAGATCATGTGTTTAGATAAAAAATGGTCAGAATGTATTTATTGATATGCTGGACTGACAGACATTTTGTAACTCTTAACAGATCATGGATGCAATTAAAGGGACAGTGACTGAGATATATAATGATCTTTCCAAGAGCACATCAGGAAACACAATAGCTGAGGTTTGTATTTATGTAATAAAATCTGCAGAAGAGCATTTAACCCTGTAAATTACGTAAGCAACCTGTTCATCTGAACTAAACCACTTTCCTTTTCTCTTTTACAGATGAAACGGTTACGAATTGAAATTGAAAAACTGCAGTGGCTACATCAGCAGGAGTTATCAGAGATGAAGCACAATTTAGGTTGGTCATTTTCTGATAATAATGATATTTATGGATATAAATCTTTGTCGTCACATGTACTGCAAAAATTAGAATGTTTTACAAGGAACAACAAATCTACGGCATGATGGATCCATAATCCACCTTGATCTGACCTTGAACTCGTACTCTTCAGAGTTAACCATGGCAGAGATGAGACAGAGCCTTGAGCAGGAGAGAGAGCGAATTGTGACGGAGGTGAAGAAGCAGATGGAGGTGGAGAAGCAGCAGGCAGTGGATGAAACTAAAAAGAAGCAGTGGTGTGCAAACTGCAGGAAGGAGGCCATTTTCTACTGCTGCTGGAACACCAGCTACTGTGACTATCCCTGCCAACAAGCACACTGGCCTGAACACATGAAGTCATGCACACAGTCTGGTAAGATCAAATCTGATGCCCCCATTGAGCGAACAAATCAATTCAGAGCCAGTTCATTGAAAGGGTTTGACTCAATAGATCAATTCATTTATAAATCATTCACTGATATTTCTCCCTGAACTCTCAAATAACAGTAACAAATGGAATATGAGTCATTTCGTAACAGTAATCTGGGATATTGTACTTATTTAAACTCATTTTAAACTTGTTTGTCATGTCATATATATGTGTGTATTGGGGCCTTACTTAACTTTACTTAACCGTAAAAACACAAAACCTAAAAAACTTGAGCAGAATATTTGTATGATACAATACAAATATTACAATAATAGTAAAAATAATACAAATAAAGTAAATTGTGTTTTTATAAGTTGTTTTGTTAGGGTTGGGGTTAGAGTGTGGGTAAGGGTTAGGTTATATTGTTTTTAAGTAGCTATTTATAAAACAATAGAAGCTAGATAAGTCAATGTGTGTGTATTAAAAAATAAAATGTCTTTGTGCATTGCAGCAACATCATCACAGCAAGATCAAGAAACAGAAGGCAGCACAGATGTTACCCCCAAAGCCCCTGGACAGCCCAACAATGGACCCAGCTCACCCAGAGAGACTGTATCCACTACACCTGCAGACAAAGACGCTGAAGTGGAGAAGCCCAAGGACACCGTCACTATCACTATGTCCTAGCTCAGATGTACATACTGTACACTAAACAGCACTTAACTTCTGTACATACTGTACATAGATGTTGTCAAGTTATTCACTACAAAAATTAATTTAACAAAGTTTCATTTAACATGTTTGTCTTGCCTGATTGTGCTTTTGTGAAGGTATTTCTGTTTTGACTTTGTCTGAATGTTTCCAGAATAAGACACAATGACCACTCGGACATATTCCTGGTCTAATATAAAACGTTACCCCTTTGTTTTTGATGGGATCGATTCTGAGCCGAAAGACTTATTTCTGTTTCTTTCAAATTTCTTAAATGTTTGTAAAGGATGAAGATTCAGAACTCCTGCTCTGATCTGAATCTCCAAGATTCTTCAATGGTCACAGTAAAGTAACATGTTTTATTTACAGTTCAAAAAACAGTACAGAATGTAATTTTTTTACTTTTTAGCATTTTTATTAGGAGGAGTACTGTTCTGTATTTCTTGGAATATCTTATTTATGCCACTTTATCAAAAAAGAATATTTGCTAGTATAAAACGTAGAAGACTACATAATATGAATTCCATCGCTAAGACAAGTTGAAACACTGTTTCAAAAAACATGACTACTTTATCACAATCTTGTTAGATTTGAGTGTGTCCGTGGACACAGAGGTTGTGATTTGCTGTAAAACTATGTATTATCACTAGTTAATAGAGTCAGCATGATGTTGACTGATGATCATTGTTTTGCTGTAATATATCGGTAATGCCTTTAGGGTTCTTGTTCTGCTGACTTCTGTTTTCAGCATAAACATCAGTGGTTCTCTTTGTTTTAATTCTGTTTGTGACATCAGTCACAACTCATGGGCTCAGTTGTGTATTATGATCACCTTATTAAAATGTGACGTTAGAGTGTTATGAATGACAGAATACTCGAATCATGCCCATATTATTGCCATCAAACTTCTTTGACTGTGAAACCATCCTTATATAATGTTATTATTTGGTTTCAACCAAATAATATTTGTTTCTTGGCCTTCAAATAGAACTGTTTGGTTTGTTTAAACATTGTTCTTGTTTTCTGGTGAAATATTTTTGGCATTGACATTTTTAATTTACTTTCTAACGTGACTGTATCACGGCAAAGGTGTTTGCTAGCTATTTTTGCTTTGAATGTTTATTCATTTTCATGCATTATTCTCATTTGGTAAAAACAAACAAACTACTGTATCTATGAACCACAAACTGAAACATTCCTCAATGTTATACTGTTATATAGTGCATAAATATGTTATTCCAACCCACATACAGAAGAGTGATCACGATCGGCTTTCAAACAAAAGAAGTACAAATAGATCTTTACATACTGTATATAAATAAAGATCTTGTGGTCTAAATTGTAATTTAATAGTTTTTGTATGTGCAAGTGAATTAAAGAACACCTGATAAAAATGTCTCTCATTAGAGTCTTGATGAGTAGCACATTAAAATAAGAGTGAAAAGGAAAATCATTCACATCTTTTCATATTGATTGACTGTCAAGTGCCCTTAAGATTCCGACCCGTTTTGAAAAGCATTTATATTGTATGTTGTTTGTGACTACTAAAGATTTTTAAAAAGTTCAAGTTTAGAGCTGAGCATAACTAGAAGTGTAAAAGTGTCTTTGCTATGGGAACTGCTCCTAAGATTTTTTACAAGTCCCTGTAGATCACAAGTCCCTGTATATCCAGGGCTCTCAAGACTAAGATTTTCATTCGATCAATCGTTGCATGGCCAATGCGTACAGTGGCAGGTGGCGGTCACCTGTTTCGGCCTGCACACTAGGGGGCGCATTTCTGCAAGCTAAATGTTTGGGGATGATGCGTTTTCTCCTCCACACCTGGGTGGCGCTTGATTTTTTCATCGCAACTCCGTTGAATAGAATGTGCTCTGCCTCATGCTATCTGAAGCAAAAGCTAATACTGCAATCGCCACCATCATCCACAAGAAAGAAAATGGAGGTCAGACCGTTGCATTGACTGCAGGCCGAACAATATTAATGCTATTAAGTGAGTATACATTTCTGTCGCGATGAGTAGTAATGCATGTTCTTCCTTATGTGCTAAATAGATGAAGAGATGGACTCTCATGCACACACAGTTTGTCGGTTTTACAGCGAAACTCGCGCTCCAGTAATGGCGCCTCAAACCTCCATATTTACTTCGTGTGATTAGATGGTTAGAACAGTCGTGGAGAGATACGTTAAAACTAGATATTTTACTTTTAAATGTTATTAAATATCTGTTGTGGTATGCAACTGCAAACCATCGTATACATGTATGAATTAAAGCAAGTATGTATATATGTATGTATGTATGTGTCTCTTTGATGTATCACAGTGTTGAATGTAAAGGTATTTATAATGTTATTTATTGCATTACAACGCAACTGTTCATCATACCCAAGAATGACTACAGATGTTTGATTGCCTGACTATGTGATTGTGATTTGTTATATAATTTTATATAATTTAATGGCATAAAGTTTTGATTTGTACTGGGCGATGAAGTGGGTGTGTGCGGACAATAAAACGTGGTGCATTGTTTGTGGAGCTTTTAATTTAATTTTTTCTGATTTTAGTCATTACTCAATGTTAAGCTCTTTGTCGTCTCCAGCACGTATTTTCTGCATTAATGGAGGAAGCCGCGTAGCACGCTCGCGCACGTAGATAACGACCTCTGCGATGTATTTATATTGAAGAAACAACATCAGCATTGAAGGGTATAAGACTCCAGCATATTCTTTATGAATATATGATTGAATTACTTTACTATTACACAATAAATATTAGGTGTAGGCGTTAGCGCGGTGAGGTGTTAGCAGCTCGTCACGTGGCAGCCCTTCGTGACCAAAGCGCACTCGTCCGTTTTAACATTTGTTTTCGTTACATACTGTAAACCGAGTTTATAATATCATTTTGTGAAGCCACTAGACATTTCTGACTCTTACTGGTGATATTTGAGCATTAGAAACGCTGGACTAAAGCTTTCTTATGTAAGCGAGACTGAGCACGAGCGCGAGGACGTGAAATGGAGGTCGCGCGCTAACGATTAGCTAAAGCTAACGGCCGAGTAACCAAACTCAATATTTACACAGAAAGAAATGATCATTTTGTCACAGTTTACAAGCCATTTTGTCTTTATAAACGTATGTTCATTTCAGAGCAACTATGGGAATTTGCTTTCCTGCGTTAATTGTTTGTTGTCGTGTTACTATGACACTTAATGCTGTGGACGGCCGTGTCAGAACAACATCTTGTAATGTTTTCGTTTATTTATCTTTAAACTCTTCATGTAGTTTGAAGGGGGAGTGAGTGGTGTAAGATAAATCAAACATTTAAAGACATGGCCTTAAATATTAAATGTAACCTAAATGTAAATATTTGCCCGTTTTCCGGCTTTCTGTAATGATGTTTCTTGACAAGTAATTGAGAGATTAGTTAATATAAGACGTTAAGTCATCCATAAAGTCCAAATAAATGTGTAAAGAGGGATGATGGCGTCAGGCTGGTGTACGGTTGCAAGCATGTGTGTGTAGTCGGGTACTGATTGACCAGTATGTATAATGCGTCTAAAACTGGAAATAACCGTTTTTGGGATTGTTTTAGTCGAGGCATTATATTGTTTCATGGTTGACTTGACCCAAATACCCAAAAATATGACAGCTATGTGGTCCTGTATAAATGCATTAAAAATTATGAAGAATATGATCAAACTTGTTAGTTCTAATGTTTCTGGATGTGATTAGGCTGTAGAACGTTGTTAATAGATTTTCTGTGATGTATTTTTCAATCCCAAGAAGCTAGTGCAAGAAATAAATTGTAATGCAGCATATTGATCATGCTTTAAAATAATAATAAATTTAGAAATTAAAGATGTAATTTTTAAAAATTAGTTTCGCTAACTGGTGGAGTGCAGGTTGTGTTCACTGGTTATATATAGGCTGAAAGTGCGCGCAGTCATTTTTATAAAGCCTCTGTCTTGACACATTCCCAGTTTTGCAGTGGTCTAAGTTTCATTTGCTATTTTTACTGATTTCTTTATCTTTTGTTTTTTAGGTCAGTATCTGTGATAGAGTTCCAGTCTTGGTCTTCATTGCAGCTGAGCCTGACAAGTGGATACAAAAAGGTGCAGCAACTGCTCCATGATATGAAAACTTCATTTGATTTTAAACAAGATAACAGACTTTGTAAATGTCATTTAATTTTAAGACACATGCATTTGTGAATATTTGACAGGCACAGCCAGTGACACTCTTCTCAAGATTGGGTTAATGCAGCTTTTCCCATCAAAAAACATTGTGTTGACAGTTTCATCACATTTTTAAAGACAATCACCGTAATAATAATTCAGTTAACTGTTAATCTTAAAAAAAAATGAATGTACTTTTTAGAAGAATTAAAACTTTTGTAATTTAAGATATAAGGTGGCTGATCAGATTAGGCTGGATGTTCTAAAACCATTATGAAATAAAATCAACCAAAGAATTAGAT
>JAZGTJ010000043.1:0-26172 GCA_036877575.1 Botia almorhae | reverse complement strand
TATGTGGACTTACAGGAATATTCATAATGAGTCTTGTTCAAATGTAACCTTTACTTGAATAACAGGGCGTCATCTTCTGAACCAAAATCTGGATGTGAGCGCCAAAGATAAACTATATAAATATTTGCTACTTTGAGTAGCAGCTAATGAAAATAACGATCACAAAAAGTGATTTAGTTGCAAACGCCCTAGAATGAAGAACTTAAAATAAAGCTTGATATTTATAAACGCAAAGTAAAATGCTTTTGATCCATGTTATCTATAAATCAAAGTGTTCAGAGCAAAGGTCGATCTGAGATCTTCAAACACTTCCATCAAGAATCACTTGGAATGTTCTGAGAGCATGTAATTTTTTCATATGCCTTATTCACAAAGCAGTTTATCAAGTGCATGGCAACATCCAAAGCAGAACTGGCTCTGTTTGTGCACAGGTGCTTTTTTTGTCTTAGAAACCCAGCTGTGTAAGCCCCAGTTGAGAAGACAAAACACTTCTGGTAATATGTAGGAATCCTAAATTATTCTTCTTTCTTAATTATAGATATTCTGTTTGAAAATTAGTGTCTCTCTGTTATGGAGGAGAGTGTGAGCCCTGAGCTGGCTCAAGCCCCTGAGCCTGAGCCCAGCCAGGATCCAGTGGATACCAGCTCACAAGGTACCCATGGCTCATTCCATCACATTCACTTCTTCATGAGAGCTGTGGGGCTGACTGTAGTCAGATGTTTCAAAGGGTTTCCAATGGGAAGTGTACTTAAGTAGATAGAAATCACAGAAACTTAAAGGTCACTAAGTCATATGCATTAAACGTTGCAATTATCTTATTTGAATGTGATGTTCCAATACCAAATAAAAATTGCATATGCTTTTTTGCCTGCATATTAACATGCACTTTCATTGTTAAATGTGCGCATCCCAACTTAAATCAGGATCGGATATCTGCTGCATTCTGCTAATTAAAGGGCTTACATTTTAGTCCTTTACTCTTTAATTGTGCATTCAAACAGTATGTTTGCTACATCTCGCACGCAGAACCAAATACAGTGTTGGAAGAAGTCAAAGATCAAAAAGACCAAGGTGATGTTAGTGAAGATAAAATAGACGACCCTGAAAAATCCACCAAGCCCTCTCGTGAGTTTAAGAAGACTTGGGGCTTTCGTCGAACCACTATCGCTAAGAGGGAAGTTCCTGGTGACATGGCTTCAGAGACTCCAGAGGGAAAGGGCACCCCGGTGCGTCGCAGTGGCAGACAGGCGAAGCGCACGGACAAACTGGAAGAGTTTCTGGTTACTGTAAAGAGAGGAAGAGGAACCGGAAGGAGGAGCTGTCCCTCACGCCTTGAGGGTGGAGATCCTCCATCGCAGACCCCAACTGATGCTGAAACGGCTTCAGAAGCAAGCTTTGATGGAAACACAGAGGCCAAAACAGAGGAACGGAAAGCCGCCTCACCAGAGAAACGGAAAAGAGGACGAGGAAGGAAGCGAAGAACCGTTAAGCCCAAAGCAAGCGGTGGTTCAGTCAGTGAGGATGGCACCTCTGAAAATGAAGAGGATGATGAAGATGAGGTGAAGAAAGAGACTGAGGAACATGCTGAGACTGGGGCCAGTGCTGAAGATGGAAAGCAGGTGGAAATAAAAAAGGATGAAGAGCAAGCAATGGATGTGAAGAAAGAGGAGGAGGAGGATGATGATGAGGAGGAGGAGAACAAGGAGAATGAAAAGAAGAGCAAAGAGAAGTCCTCAAACGAGCCCATAAATAGACGTCCTCCTACCAGGGCACTCACTAGAGACTCCAAAAAAGACACTAAGCCCAAAGCAGGAGCAGCAAAGGTCCACAATGACACAGAGGAGGAAGATGATGATGAAGATGAGGAGTCTTCATCCAGTGAGTCTGACAGTGACGGTTATGACCCCAATGCACTATACTGCATCTGCAGACAGAAACACAATAAAAGGTATGTGTCTTTAATAAAGGTCCACAGTATGTCAATTATATACAAAAATATTAATAGTTAATAGTTATAATTACAATAGTAATACAGAACAATGTGTCATTAGCAAAAGTTTATTGTTGCACATGCACAATACTTGACCAGTGCTGTATTTCCCAGGACGAGTCTGATTAGCATGTAGTTGCTCTTAGAATTGTATTAAGTTGGGTCATCTGTTGTAATAAAAGTTAAATACCACTTTTCATATTCTGTTGAGTTCAGTAAGTAATAAAGACATTAAAAAGGCATGACAGTGAGGGTTTTCAGATACAAGTAATCAGAGTTTGGACTGTGAAAAGATCACAATATAACAAGCACATCTGTTTTACTCAATGACATGATTGCTTGACTTGTATGATGTTTTTACTGATTCTGATTTATGATCTGTTATATTTTTGTGATTTGATATTCTGAGTTGTCAGCAAATTATGAAAACACAATTTATAGGCTCAGATTTCTTTGAAATGTGTTAAATCCATGTTTTAACCCCAAATGTTAAAATAAGGGGTATCAGCCACAGCAAGCTGTTTAACTATGTTTATCAGCTCAGAAACTCTTCAACAACAACTTTCAGTGCATTTCTAGTTTGTCAAAATGTGGTCATTCCCCTGGCAGAGAGGGTGTTTTGTGGCTTCAGTAAATGCATGTTCTTTTGAGGGTGTTTGGTTATTGAAACCCTTGTGCTTAGGTTTATGATCTGCTGTGATCGCTGTGAGGAATGGTTTCACGGCGACTGTGTCGGTATCACTGAGGCACGAGGTCGACTGATGGAGAGAAACGGGGAAGACTACGTCTGTCCTAACTGCAACACACACAAAGGACAGCTGACCAAGGCCAGTTCCTCCACTGCAGCTGCAGAGAATGGCAAACGGCCAGCGTTTGGCCTTCGTAAAACAGAGGCTAGTCCTGCTCCTTCAAGCACTGCTGCAGTCACAACTGAGGAGAAGGTGTCTGATGACCAGGGCATCAAGGGCAGGATCGAGAAGGCTGCCAATCCTAGTGGCAAAAAGAAAATAAAGATTTTCCAGCCGGTATGTTGTTATATGAACCATGAGTCTAAACGTTGCGCTCTTTGTTAGTTGTCATGTTGAAATGTTGACGAAATTGTGATGTTTAATTGTTGTGTTTCGTACGCTTTGTTCTGCGTGTCATGGATGGCTTACAGAATTGTTTTGGTCTGTCCTAAACATGAATTGAAAACTCACTTTAAATTGTATAATGTAAGTTGCATGTAAGTTATCAAGTCTAGGTTACTGTCTATACCGAGTATATCTAGTCAATATCTATAATCTATCTATAAATGTAGATCAATATCTATAAATGTAAATAGTTGTTCTCATAAGGTATCATTTGTGATTATTGAATCTTTTCATTGTACACTGCAATTATGAGAAGCCATTATGACTGCTAGACTGTTAACTAATGTTAGGAGAACAACATAAGGAGCTATAGTTTTGTTTTTATGACAGTGAGAACTTTGGTGCTGTTAAGTAGCATGAAAAGAAGCATTCTTGTTTTTATTGGGTGTTTTGTAAAGCTAATTCATTGCATATAAAATCTCATGTGGTTAAAATAATGACATTTGTTGAAAATGCTACAAAAAAGCTGTAAAGGGTTATTACCTTCTCAAGCTAAAACCTAAAGGGTCGTTGTAAATAACACATTTAAAACAGATTATGGAAATATCAGAAATAATTTTGAATCGTGATCTAGTAGCATTATCTTTAGACATGTCTAAGGATTTTTTTTTTAGATTGCTGCCCTGTTCTTAGGAAAGCTAAAATTCATTAAGCCAAACCAAGATTAAGAGCCATTTTTAAGTACTGGATAAGATCTGTTTTGTCATACGCATTTGTACACATTTCTCATATGCCTGCAACTATACACACTCCTCAAACAGTAGAGATCTGTTGCCACAGCTGGCTGCAGAAGTGTGACATCCATGAGTTTCCAGCAGGTGACTGCAGTCAAGGGGTCATCCCTGCCGAAGTGCATCGGCCCTGGCTGTCGGAGAGACGCTCTTCCTGACTCTGTGTACTGTGGGAATGACTGCATCCTCCGACACGCTGCCGCTGCTATGAAGACCATCACCACCGACGGAAAAGACTCCAAACAGAAGGAGAGGAGCAAGCCCAAACAGCAGAAAAAGAGCACAAATAAATTGACGCCTAAGGTATTATACATAAGCACCTGAGATGGTCATGTAGTGGTAATTTTTTAATGGTGCAAAATAAAATTAAAAATACTTAAAATACAGCTGATTGCTTTTATGACGTCCATGAGGGCACACCTACATTGGTTAATGCAATAGTTGCTAATTCAAGTGCAAGAACAATCTTGCACTTGAATTGAACAATCTTGCACTTGCAAGAGACCGGTACGGTATCTGCTTTTATGTATTACGCAAGCAGATTTAAATGTGGCTTTTACTTTCTACAGAGGCTTAAAATTGTTGTCGTCTTAAATCAGACGACTGAGATTTTCTTAGTTAGGAACATGGATCTAATCTGTTCAATCTGTTCTGAATTGGTGTGCCGTTCTAAATGTTGGTTTACATAGGACGTGTGCATGTAATTTGTGCTAACGACATTCTCTGTCTTTCCTCATAGAAGAGTGGCTCTGAAAGGAGGTCCTCAAACCAAGCCGAAGACGAGGAATCAGAGTCTGAGACGGAGGAAGATGATGATGAAGACAAGCATGCAGAGGAACATCCACCTCCACCTGCCATGTCTTCCTGGTCCAGTGACCATAATTACATTGCAGTAACGCCAGAAAAGACTACACCCATTTCAGCATCTGTGTTAAACAAAGCGTGTATGTATCTCTCTGAGGGCTTTCCACACTTTATTGACTTGTTTCTACCAATGATAGAAGCGTTGAACTGTCAAGAACAGCATATTGTTGCAGTCTAGGTGATTGTGAATTGACAGACCTGAAAAGCGGTTCTTTTCTGTGTAAATTGGACTGAGGACATTGAAGTTACATGCCTGTAAAGGGATATTTGCACTGAAGATGTTAGCACAGTAATTTTGAAAGATTTTAAGTTGGACCTCCTATTACACTGCAAGCTATTTATATTGAGAAAGTGCCTGTATCAGGTCATATAAGCTATTCAGAGCTCCAGAACAGGTAAGTTTATAAAACATGAAAATGGTAAGTATTTACGATGCGTCAAAGGCATAATATTTCAGTCTACATAGTATTTAATCTATTTTAAATGTGATCATTTATACAAAGGGGACCAAAAAATAACGATCTAGAAAATAGATTCTAGGGAACTTTGAGGCCAAACTGTTGTGCCTTGCCATGATATAGGTTTGTAATAGTGTCTTTTCAAGGCATTATAAAGTATGTGTGTGTGAGCGTGTGTTTGAGACTCTTAATGTATGGAATACTACTGCCAATTTATCTCCAATCTCTGCCGACAATGGGGCCAATAACTTCCCGCGAAAAGATGCACTGACCACACACCTGAACAGGTAGGTTTTGGTGTCTTTTTATCCTGCCCCTCTCCTCCCTAAGTATAGAACATGTCTCTTACATGGACATTTGACTATAGTGCTACATTACTTTAATGAAACACAGCTTGTTAACAGCTTTTGATTTGATATTCCTTTAACTTGCATGCACTGCATTTATAAAATTCCCAGTGGAGGATGTGGCATTCAAAATAAAGTGAAATTTCGGATCACACTGATGGCCCTGTGCTTCAATTATGAGAAGTCTGTTTATTGGATTACATCATTGGATGGCAGGGCTCTGCCTCATTGGCTTTTGTCAGCCATCAGCTAAAGGTCACGGCATGATTTGCAATAAGAAGCCTACAGTCCTTGGAGCCAGCCCGAGAGAAGAGCTGTGGTGTTAAGAAAAGTCCAGAGCCCAGAGTAAGCTGAAATAATGAGGGACGCCCAAGAACAGCTGAGGACACCAGTTCATCCCACAGCAACCAGCAACAGATCTCACACGCATCATGACTTCACACAGGGAAATGTTAAGCTGTTTATACATATACATAGATTGTAGACAATACTTGTACACGTCATTGTTTAACATTTAATATGAAATGTGGAGAGGTTAGTGTAAAGGATGAGTCAAGAGTTGATTCCAGATTGAATATTAAGCTTCTAGAACATGATGTGGTTTGCTGCTCTAGGAATCATGAACTTCAGTAAGAGCAAGTTGTAGTTGCATCAAAAGAACAAAACAAAAGGTTGCTTTTATGTTGCATGTGTTTGAAATCAAGAAATGAGTGTTGATATTTGCTTTGGTCCAGCAGAATTTGTTGTGATTTTCAGTCTTTTAAATAGAGAAGAGAAAGGTTGCTTAAGTTGTCTCACTTGTGTTGAGTGTTGACATGACTCGAGGTGAAATGTCTGATATGGTTAACACACAAATGTTGATTCCTCTGATAGAAGACATTGTGTAATTGAATTTTTGCAGTACATAACAGTTCAAAGCTGAGATGTTTACTGTACAATTTCATCAATTGCATTTCAGTGTGGTTTCTTCATTCCTCCTGTGTCACTAATCTTTAGACCTAATGTAATTTTCCATATTGATAATACTAATAATTTGTATATAATTAGTTTTCCCTTATATTCTGCACCATTTTTAATGTTATAATTAATTTGAAATAATTCATTTAAACTGTAATTTTGATTAGAGATGTATTGTGCCAAAATATTGAAGTTAATGCAAAAGTGATCAAAATTTTGCTCCAAGATTAAAAAAATAAAAGCTAAGCCTTCTGTGGTTCTAGCCTTCATGATTTTTCTTCTCATTTGGCTTTTTGTTGCTAGTTGGCTAAGAAAGCCATTGATTTTTAATGATTAACGTGGATTAAAGAAATTGAATATGTAATATTTCTATATACATTTTAAAACTTTAAATTAAATTAGTCTTGTGAAGCCATTAAGTGTCAGTGCAAAGATGAATGTAAGAGTATATTTTCCTTAAAATAAAGCTTAAATATTCAACAGCTTGTTTGTTTCCCTGACCTTGAGCGTTTCATTTGTTGGTCTTCATGATTATGTTCATTAACATGACAGAGTGTTACTATATCATGGCAAGGCATTAATGTGAAAAAACAAAAGCTAAATTGGCTTTTTCCACTAACGAATCACTCCTTCAGCCACCAAATGAAGAGCACCTCAATACTTTTAAACGCAAATTGTAAAGTGATGTGTTTTATATTTTATGCCTATTTTTAAATGGACCCTTCTGTTGATGTATTAATGGTTCTATTTATTTTCTTTTCCAGCATCTGCCCAAAAAGACAAAGAAAAGGAGGACAATGAGGAAGTGAAACCAGAAAAGGAGTCAACATCTGCAGACAAGAAATCTCCTGCTTCAAGTGTTGCTCCTAAAGGAGTAAAGAAGTCTCCTGGTTCAAAAGGGGTAAAGGGATCTGTTGCTGCCACTTCTCCTACCAAAGGCAAACCAAGTACAGCACCCTCTGCTAGTGCCAGAGACTTAAGGAAACAGCCCCAACCACACGGCAAATTAGGCAAATCCAAGAAGCCTGGGCCTCCCCCACCTCCAATTCCAGTCTTATCTGCCTCAGGTCCTCCTGGCTCTCGCCACCATGCCTCTGGAGCTCTTTGTGTAAGCAAGAGCACCTTCACGATTCCTAAAAAACAGCCACAGCCAGGGCAAAAGGAGTCCTCTGAGGGTAATTCCTCTACCTCCACAAGAACCCCACCGACACCAGTGTCAACCGCTCCATCCACCCAGCATCCATCAGCTAAACCAACCCAACCCTCTGCACCTGCTGCTGCTCCTCAGCCACCACCCAACAACCAGATGAGATCCAACATCAGACGGTCATTGACTGATATTCTGTATAAAAGGTGAGATGATTCAGAGGTTTTAAAGTGTGCTTTGATACTATTTGTCTGTCTGTCTCACATATTAAGAAATTCAATTTTTTTCAGCTAAACCTAAACGTTTACTTCTGTTTATCAAACAGTGGCTGTGGACTAAATACCAAATGTTTTTTTCGCTTTAAAATGTTTATTTAAAGGATTGCTGTTGATTTTCATTCAATTCAGCTGCAGTTATTGTACTTATTGAGACGTTAATAGTTAGAAACAGCAGCATATATAAATTCTTTAATTGTGCCACAGGGTGAGTGACAGTGATGATCTGTCAATGTCCGAGAGTGAAGTGGGGAAGCTGGCAGTCAGCATTGAGAAGGAAATGTTTAACCTTTATATGAACACTGACAACAAGTACAAAAACAAGTACAGATCCCTAATGTTCAACCTGAAGGACCCTAAAAACAAGGTCAGTCTCTTCTGTGTCAGAGACAATAAGTGTTGTAAATTGGCTTTAAAATGTAGATGGTTGTCTACAAGGCTTTGTAATAACCTGAGAGTTGTTATTTGATTCCGTGTGGCAGGGCCTGTTCTATCGTGTGATAGGTGGTGAGATCAGTCCTTTTAGACTGGTGAGGTTGAGTCCAGAAGAACTTCTCTCCAAGGAGATGTCTGATTGGAGGAAAGCCGAGACCACTGAGGTAAGAAACAATACAGATTAATTTGTCCTGGTGGGCTACATGAAAAGGGGCAGAAAATGTAAGTCGCAGGAACGCTGTCTCAGCGTTCCAAACTCGCTTGGTTTGCTGAAATTGTGCTTTTTTCAACAAGGATTCAAAATCCCAGTCAGGACTTTCCAAAGCTGGATCCCGACAGGAAGGCATTCCCCCAGATGTAGACATGGAGGAAGCTCCTCCAATGTCTGATGGAGATGTATGTATCCCTGCCACTTCCCAATCTCCTCACTTGGCTTCTGCTGCTGTAAGTGCTGGATCTCTGGCTTTCCTGATCTGTCTGTTCGTCCACATCCTTCATTTCAGTTTCCCAAAGCCCAACAAAACACTTTCTCTCCATTTGCTTGCTGAATGTGTGTTCTGCTATGCTTGTTCCCATCACTCTTGCTATGACTTCATCACCTCATTGCATTGTTCTCATGGGTATACACAAACATATAAATAAATACATTGCAGAGTAGCATTCATTGTGTTTGTCTGTTTTGTTGTTTGCAGGAACCCCAGGAAGAGACACGTCCAACTTCTACATCACAGACTGCAGCCTCTACAGGGAAGGGCAGTGTGATGCCGGATATCTTCAGTAGTATGCTGAAAGACACTACAGCGGAGCACAGGGCTCATCTTTTTGATCTAAACTGCAAGATTTGTACAGGTGGGAATAATGTGTAGTAAGGTGTCATTTGACAACTGTAAACTATTTGATATCCTTTTGATGTGTTGATAGTCACATACCCTTAAATTTCCTCGTTTTAACAGGTTGCTAATACTAGTATCTCCACCTGAGATCTTATTACATTTCTTAATGCTACTTTTACAGGTCAGAAGTCAGCAGATGATGAACCACCTCCTAAGAAAAGCAAGCTGTCTGTGCCTAAAAAGCCAGAGCCACCTTTGAAGTCTAAAACTGAGCCGCGACCATCCAAAGCCCCTGTTGACCACCCCCAAGTTTCCTATTACTCTGGTGCAGAGACAACAATGACTGATTCCACATCTGCGATGGAGGATCCAAACAGTTTATTGCCAATGGTCCAGGCCCCAGTCGCCGCTGCTGTCTCCTCCGTTACAATAACTCGACGGGATCCTCGTACTGCAGGTCACCGGTCATCTGCGCCTTTGTCTCAGACTGGTCCTGATGTGGGTGTTCCTGTTTTGCCCGCCAGCATCCCTGTGACTGTCGAGCCTCTGGTTGTAGAGGCAAAGGGTCCTTTGCCCATGCCCCCTCCCGCCCCCGCATCTGTACCAAGACCTGTGGTGCAAAAAACAGCCTCTTCACAAGATGTGCGACACTATGGATCCAGTACTGCCAGGTGCACTATTCGACACTGTTCAGAAGTTTACATATCCAAGTTCTCTACAAGAAATATGATTATATTAAGAATAAAACATTGCACAGCAGAATATTTTTGACATTAATGTGAATAAATTAGGCTGTGATGAGTACTTGCACAGTATAACAGTTGTATAAAACGCATTAAATGTCTGATATTGACAGTGACGAGATTGCTCTTAATATCACAGTTATAGTTTATGGATTTTTTTTATGGTTGGCTTTATTTATATGCTGTGTGTTTTCAGCAGTGTTTCAGAGCCCCCTCCTGAGGGTGAAACAGCATTGTTCCTGTCCGGTCAGGAGATGTTGTGGAAGGGATTCATAAACATGCATACTGTCGCTAAGTTCGTCACGAAAGCCTTCTTGGTTTCTGGATCATTTGAGCACATAAAGGAGGTGTGTTCTCTAAGCTTTTCTTTAAAGTTATTTTGAAATATCGCGAAGTAGTAATTGTCTATGACGTCTGAAGTACCAGGTCTGAAGATCAGATTTAACAGCTCATTTGACTTTATTTGTAGGACTTGCCTGACACCATCCATATTGGCGGTAGAATATCACCACACACAGTGTGGGATTATGTGGGAAAGCTGAAGACTTCGCTGTCAAAAGTATGAAAATAAATGTTTCAGATTGACCAAATGAAGAGAATTCACAACTTCTCTGTTCAGATATTAACATTGCATAGTGATTGCCGCTTCTTGATCGGTGATGTGTTTTTTTCAGGAACTCTGTCTCATTCGTTTCCATCCAGCAACAGAAGAGGAGGAGGTGGCGTATGTGTCTCTGTTTTCTTATTTTAGTAGCCGTAAGCGCTTTGGGGTGGTGGCTAACAGCAACAAGCGCATCAAGGACCTTTACCTCATCCCTCTGAGCTCAAAAGACCCATTGCCTGCGAAGCTGCTGCCCTTTGATGGACCAGGTAAGCTTCTGCAAGAGTACTGTAAGATGTCATTTAAAGATTCACCTGCTTATATTTCAAGATAGAGAGCAAGAAAGTATCAAATTTGTTTCAGTGTTAACAACAGGTAAGCATGGGTAACAGTCTGTCTGTATTCTTGCTGTTTATTTTGTGAATTGAGAGCTTGTTTCATTATTTACAAAAAATTATGGTACAAAAAAGCTATGGCACGTGTCTGCCATTTGTTTTTCCTTAGTTGTTTATTTGTACGTATTTTTGGTTTGTCTTCTTTCTGTCTGGAAGTTGTCATGTATTCTAAGACTTTCTAATAAAATGTTCTAAATCCAAGTTTGGTGATGTCTTAGATTTGTTTCCTAGTGTAATTTAAAACACTTCTTAAAGTGAAAAGTAGGACTTGCTCAAAGTGAGGATGACTGCCACAGGTATAAAACATACACATAAATATAATAGTCAGCCGTATAAAATTAAAGCCACCATGCTGAAAAGTAAACATTACACATAAATGGGGCTGCCGTTTCTGCTATTTACACTGGAATCAACAGTAATAGCATTATATGCTGGACTACATCTTGTTTTATGAGGAAAACAATGAAGTCACCTGACCTGCCAAAGAAGAGTGAATATGACTTACCGTTATGATGTTTACCGTGCTCTTCAACCTATGGCCATTTGTTTTACAAAATGTGTGTATGATTGAAATTATTATTGGTCTTGTCAGAGGAAGAAACGAAGTTGTGCTGTCCTCTGCAAATGTAAATTATTAAGAGATGTTATTGGTGTTTTAATTCTATATTAAAAAGATTTTTTTGTTACTCTATATTACCATTTCAAAATTATATAGGAATGTGTACTCATTATTTGATGTGTTTACAATGAGGGTAAAATGATTGACACTGTAAGAAATGCAAGAAGTTATTTCCTCTAGGAAATGGTTCTTTCTTTCCAGTGTGCAAATAATATAGAACTGCAACACAGTGTATTTTGTTAAAACTAACGTACTTGGTGAAACAGGCTCTCTATGCATTTATAAGACTTCTTGAAATGTTCATCCAACATGACCATATTTGTGGAGAACTAATGTGATTTTATCATTTTGTTGCAGGGCTGGAGCCAGCTCGTCCCAATCTCCTTCTGGGGTTGTTGATTTGCCAGAAAGACAAGAAGCGCCCTGGAGCCCCCCTAGAGAATGAGGAAAAACGTTCTAAAACTCTAAGAGATGATGAAACGGGCCTTCCAAAACCATCCACTGTTGCAAAATCTGAAATTAAACCGGATAGAATTGTTCGATCAAGTCTGGATGGCATAAGCACAACTCCCCCAGGCACACCACCACCACTCAGCACCTCTGAAACTTCAAGTTCCATCTCATCTTCTGTGTTTTCCATTCTCTCCTCTGTGAAAGCACCTGGTGTCACCACCAGCACAGGCAATAATTCTCCTAATATCACGGCTGCACCTGCAGTCTCTTCCACACCACTGCAGACCATTCTAAAAACACTCTTCGGTAAGAAAAAGCAGGATTCTGATGTCTCATTATCACCTTCAGACCAAAGTTCTGTAGAGATGTCTATGCCTTCTGTGTCCCTGCTAGACCCAATTGTACAGCAGTTTGCAATAACCAAGGGTAAAGAGGTAGAAGCACAGGATGATAGACCATATGATCCTGAGGAAGAGTATGACCCAGCTGTTGGTTATGTTACAGAAAAAAACCCTAATGCAACAAAAGTATCTGCAGCCATTAAGATATCAGAGGGCACCTCTGCTGTTGTGGATGATATTGCTTACGACCCTGAAGATGACTCAATTTTTGATGAAGTTGGGGTTGATCCAGGTGCTAAGAAATTACCTGAACATCAGAAAGTGCTTGAAGACAAGCCAGCTGAAGAACAGAAGCTGCAGTTAGAGAGACAAGAAGATCCAGTTCAACAAATACCAGAGACTTTGATTTCTCAGCCTGTTACATCTCTACTAGCTAACAGCCAGTTGTTGCAGCTTGGTAAAAAGGTTGAGGACCTAGTGGCAAAAAGCTCAGCTGCTCCAATTATTAACCAGAGAAGAGACCCAAGGCAAAGTAGGGACCCTCGACAGGCAGCTGCAAATAGACGTCAGACGTCTGATTCTGTGGAGAAAGAAGAGCAATCTCCAGTAACCCCAGATAAACCATCTCCACAGGAAACTTCAGTGATGGAGACGTCAACTTCACAAACCTACATAACCACAGAAGCACAAACAACACAGCTGGACTGTACTGTGGATACAACAGTGGAGGAACCATCTACAACCACAGACATACCCCAATCGCAAATCACTACCGACTTAGATTCTCAAGAGCTGAAGCCTGACATCCATCAAACAAAAGCATCCAAACCTGAGGAGGAAGGTGAAAGTGAAGCAGTACCTTTCCTTGGTATTAAGAGCACAGGGGTTTCTATTCCATTACTAGGGGAGAAGATAGACCCAGAGTTAGTTGAAAGCTATATGGAAAAAGAACCTGAAGAGAAACAAATAAAGGAGGATCCTATTGAACCCGAGAGTAAAAGTTTTGAGGAGGTATGGCCTAATTCCGCCAGTATTTTAAAAGCTGATCAGGTTTCATCCAGTGGACAGCCTATTGAGACCACTACGACCACATATTATAGCATTTCAACTATCAGTACGTCATCTACATCTGTACACTCAGTAATGCCAGATGAGGTCATCCAGGACAGCCCGTCTTATATGGATTCTCATAGTTCCCATATACAACACATAACAACAACAAATCCTACGAACATTCCACCTCCAATGTCATTTCCTCCTCCTATTGGGCCTCCACCCATTCTTGGTCCACCTCCCATGCAAGGCCCACCACCAATGACTGTTCCACCACCCATGCATCTCCCCCCTCCAATGTCAGGACCACCACCAATGCAAATTCCCCCAATGCAAGGTCCACCTCCACCCCGTGGAGAAAATGATCATTCTCAGTACCCGCCACCTGGATCATATCCACCATACCAAAATCAGTGGGGGAGCAGTTCTCAATTTGATGCTCCAAGAGGTCCACCTCCTCCTAATTTTACACCAAGGGTACCACCTCCATTTCAAGCAATGGGTCAGAGAGGTCCTCCTCCTCAGATATTTGATCATTCTATGAATGCAATGCCCCCTCAGCATATGGGACCAAGAGGACCACCTCTAGGGCCTCCACCACCTGGACCACCTCCTCCAAACTTTGATGGACAAAGGTTTAATGGTCCTCCACCCCCTTTTAATTTCTCTGCACCTAGAGGCCCACCTCCACCATTCCCAGTACCCCCTCCAGCTCACTTTGATAATAGAGCACCACCACCATCACACTTTCCAGGGCCAAGAGGCCCACCTCCCCCTCGTAACATAGGGGATCATGGACCCCCATCTGCTATGTCAAGAGGCCCTGGTGATCAATATGACGATGGTGGAACCTCTTTTCAGGGAATTGAGAAGCCTCAAATAACCACACAAGGGCCACCTTTTAGGGGTCCACCACCAAACCACTTTGATGGCCGAAGGGGACCCCCTGGTCCTCCAGGTGATATGTCCGGACAGCGATTTCCACCTCCAAACCAATTTCGTAGTTCCCCACAACACAGAGGGTCATTTGATGAACCACGGGGAAGTTCGTCTCAAGACTTTGAAAGACACAGGGGGCCAACAGTGCAGCAGTTTGGTGGGCAAAGAGGTCCACCATCAGGACATTACGATAAGGAAGCTACTGGTCAGACATCACGATATAGCTATAGTGAAGACACAAGTGATGTTAGACCCGTTCGTGGACCTTTGCTTCCAACGCCTCCTGATGGTCCCATCCCAGTGCAGAGCCGTGTAGGTGGACATAGCCCAGACACCCACCGTGATGATCATTGGAGACGACACTCACCTGAAACAAGACGGCGAAGCTGCTCCTCCAGAGATGATTCAGAGGCTCACAACCGTCCAAGTAGATTTGATGGCAACTCGCGTGACAGAGATGTCTCCTCAAGAATGTCTGAAGAGAAGGAGAGGCAGCGTGATTTGTCTGAGGATAGGAGGAGAGAAAGAGACAGAGAAGGTGCTCATGGTGGACGATCTTGGGGCTGGAACAGGGAACATGAGTGGGAGAGAGGCAGAGAAAGGGATCGTGAAAGAGACCGGAGCAGAGAAAGAGAGAGGGAACGTGGTCGCAGCAGGGAGAAGGAGCATAGCAAGGAGAGGGATCGCAGTAGAGGCAGAGAGTCTGACCGACACAGAGATGGAGATGGAGACAAGAGGAGAGACCGCGATCGAGACAGAGACCGAGGTAGGGAGAGAGACCAGGACAGAAAAGACCATGATCGAGAAAGAGGCAAAAACAGAGACCGAGACCGTGACAGAGATCGGGATAGCAGGGACAGAAGACGTGAACGCTCAAGAAGTCGTGAACGAGAACGTGGAAAAGATCGTGACAGAAGAGACCGAGAGCGGGACAGAGAGCGGGACAAAGACAGAGGGAAGGATAAAGATAAAGACAGAGACAGACGGGACAGAAGCAGGAGCAAAGACAGGAAAGATGATAAAAGAGAAAAGTCTGACTCATCAAGAGCAAAGTCTGCAGAATCTGAATCTCACTCGTAAGTCATTCATCTTGACATGATAAAAAAACCTGGAAAAACATTTTCGAAACTTTTTCTTTTCTAAATTTGCATGGGTTTGAAAGTTATGCTTGTGCTGTCCTGCTTTGATATGCTTTTTACATCGATGTCGATTACATCTATCTGTGTGCTACTGATGTGATCGTTTTGTCACCACAAAATACACTTCTTCCTGTACTGCTCTTTTTTTTAAAAACGTGGGAGAAATTCACAAATAACAATAAAGCAAGACATGTAAATATGTATGTATTTGTGTATATACAGGTACGGTTTTATCTACTTTTTTCTAAATAGAGAAATCATAAGCCATATAGCTTTAAAATTGTGTAAAGGAAAAGCAAGTTGTCCTCAGTAGGTTCTTGTTAAAGCTTAACCAGCATTTAATGAATGTGTCTATAGGCTGTTACTGATTGTTCTGACAACACTTCTGATGCTCATCACATTGTTCACATTGTTTAATTAAATCCTTTCTATGATTAAAAGTCATCTCTGTGCTTTTTTCTCTGCTGTTTATTATCCATCAAGTATTTGCATCATGTTTAAAATGGTTTATAGTCAATATAAAAAGTCAATATAAAATATGATCAAATACATAGTTTGACAGGTGAGTAGGATGTCATATTCAGAGCGAATGCAATGATTGGATGGACATTTCATGGTTCTGTGCCTTCCATAGAAGTTACATAAATGCACCAATTAGTGATTGCTAGCAGGATGTTAGGAGACCTTCATCATAAAAATATCACCCACAGCTAAAGCCATTGCAGTGTTATGGGTTAGATAGAAAAGACCAGTTTTGTGATCTTTTTATGGGTTAGGTGGAAAATAAGGTTGTGTTATTTAACGTATATCATTCACCTATAATAAGGATTTTTTGTGTAATCTTTGGTAACAGTTGCTTTTCAAAAATGTCAAGAGAAACATTTTTACTATTTTACATTTTTACTGTTTCTTGTGTTGTGAATGATTTTTTGATCCAAGTTGACAAATTTTGCTGGTGGTGTTTTGCATTATTGTTACTGATGTAAGATTAACAGCAAGTTAACACCTTTTGTCAACCTACGAAAAACATTACAAAACAGTTTCATAAATTCATTTTTATTTCTGCATTATAAATGTGTTTAGTATAGCAGGCAGCTTTTATCTAATTTTGCTGCCTTGTTGCAGGGAAATCATTGCTGATCTTCTAAATTTATAACGCCAATGAAAGAACATCAAAATTGTTAGTCAGTTGATAATGTCAACGTCTAATTGTTCATTGTACATCTTTTGTGGTATGCGATCATGCGAAAGATATTTTTTTTTATTGCGATCATATCGGATTTAATACATCACCTAAATCGCCAAGGTATTGTCTCTCATTAAGATGTCATAGTGATAGCTCGTCAGTAGATGGCGGTAAATGAACAGGGAGAAAAAAATAAGCCGTTTCTTGACGTTGAAAATATTCATAAGAATCATGTTCAGATTTATCTATGATCTGATGTCTTTGTTTCTGCAATTTGGGCAAGAAATAAGACAAAACAAGGCTTTGGTCACTTTACAATAAGATTCCATTTGTTAAAATTAGTTAAATACTTCTACAGCATTTCCTTATCTTAGTTAATGTTAATTTAATCATTTACTAATACATTTTCAAAAGTTATATCTTGATAGGTATATTATAGCACAGTGAATTACTTCGAATGAACAATAAACAATTATGGTAATACATCAACAAAGTTAATAAATGCTGATTAAAATGTAAAAATGTATTATATTTTGTTAGTTCATGCTAGTGCATTACCTAATGTTAATCTTAATGTAAAGTGTTAGCAAATCATCATTTACTAATTATTTCTGATGGTAACGTGGCTTTTTGCAGACATCCAGTCGTGTATTTTGATAAGCTGCTTTTTTCTTCTGAACAGAGCTTGATTTCTGGTTAGCAAGTATGTGGGCTGAGATATCTATCAATTCTGCCCTTTTTAAGGTCATTCAGAATGATACTCTCAATGTCATATCTGCGCTGGTCTGGTGTCTTATCATTTATCACAGCTGGACTGTAAAGAGCAGAAAAACCCAACGTACAAAACATTCCTTCTACTGAAGTCCTCCATCATTCTGTGAAGCGGTGAGCTTTTGTGGTTTGTCTCACAGTACCTGCGTATGACCTTTATCTGTGTGTCTGTGATGTGACTGTTACTGGAATCCAGCAAAATATGTTAATGTTGGAATGGATTAGTGACATCCATCGGTTTTTGTAATCATAAAAAAATGTTGTGTGTTCATACATCTAGAGTTATGTAGATATTCTGTTTCTGGCAGTGGCGTATTTCAGAGTACAATTAAAATCCACAAAAGTGTTTTTGAACAGGCTGCATTTACCGCTGCTCCACCAGGGGAGGTACATTACCCAAATATGGATTTACTGGTTCACAGTCTATTGTATAATTTCACAATCTTGTTGTATAATTGTGTTTAGCACACATGTAGCACAGAATTCCTGCCGTTTTTGTTGCATGCAAACATTAGTTCATGTTCATCATAAATTCTTTGTGAAAGTCTTGTGAAAGCATTAGACAATAAAAACAAATGAGATAAAAGATAACATTATATAGTTGGGTAGATAATGATCTTTAGCGCAAAAACAGTGCCCTAAAAGTGTATACATTGATGATAGTGTGCATGGTTAGTGTTGTTGTGTTACCTGTGGTCAGTAAGTAGCATTCAGGCCCTGTTAGTGTCCTCATTAGGGATCTGGATGTCTTGAGGACTTCTGCATTTGGCCCTAAAGCAGGGATCTTACAACAGCAGTGTTGGGAGGTTTCTGTATGTATTTTGGGATCCCTAATGATGTGTCTGGCCTTCTCCTGACTGCCCACTTATACCACCTGGGAACTGTCATGATGTCCACTGTCAGAGGGAGAATTAAATACTAAGAACTGTGAGATATGTGACAAGCTCTGAGAGAACTGGTGTTGCATGCAGTGTTCCTCACACAGTTCCCCTTACACAGTGACACCCTACACTTTTAAAGGGATAGTTCACCTAAAAAGGATGGTTCTGTAATTGTCTTCCAACCCAACCAAACCCCTGCAAATGATCCAGAATGCTGCATCACATCTGATCTTCAGTCAACTGAAGAAAGCCCACATCACACACCACCTGATCTAACTCCACTTACCAGAACTTCATCCTCCTGCCTCAACTCACTCCTTCAGATATTCATCCCACCCTGCCAACCACATCCTGTAAGAAGCAGCACCTGACTGTTCTCCTACAACAGGGTACCAGATCGTGCTCTAAGACATTCATCTATTCTGTTGCTTCCTGTCAGCCTCTAATCAATTAGTCTCATGTTGTTCCAAACTTATATCACTTTATTCCATTGAGCACAACAGCCACAGTCCCTGTGTAGTTTGTTCATAGTGAAAAGATGCATTAAAAGAGGTGTGATAGAGACTGTCAGTCTGTAACATTCTGCCGTCTGTGTTGGACAGAAGATGATCACATGAATGTGGAACATGAGGTTGATATAAAAACAATGACAATCTTTTTTATTTTATTTTATTACACTGTCGCTTTAAGTGACATAATAGGCTGTTGAATAGTACTGCGCTGTGAAGTCCATATGAACATTCTTCTGAAACTTATAACAGCAAACGGTCTTGTGGGTGTTACAGACACGTGCAAGCAAATGCCATGAGACCCCAGTTCACATCAAAGACGGGACAGAGACAGGTGTCGATTTTTGCCACACAAAACACATTCATACAAGCAAGAGACTGTGGATCAGTAAATCACATATAAATTCATTTACCTTGTTTGTTGCATTACTTGCAGCGATGTTCAGAAATGATTTATTGCTATTTATGTTACTGTGTTATAGGTTGTGTTGTGGGTTTCAGGGCCACTGAGAACATTCACTTTGAAATATCTGAAAAACAAATAATAATAATACCATGTTTGAGATGACTTGACATCATTATTACCCATGGATGCTGCAGGGATGCTGCACAGGACAGTGAGAGAGAGAGAGAGAGAGAGAGAACAGTGAATGATTGATTATTCTGTTATACCTTTGTGGTTTGATTAAAGCGTCCATGATTTATTTGCACCACTCACAACATCATTACACTTTGTACAGTATCTGTGTGTGTGTGTGTGTGTGTGTGTAACCTAAAGGTATATTGAATCTCATGCATTTCTCTAAGGCTAAAAATATCGCAAACAAAGGCCTGCCAAGAATGTTTTCATAAATGGCTGTCCCCGCGATAAATAATCTCTCCTCTACTGACACCTCGTATTAAAACCCGAATTATCCCCTGTTGTGCATACTGCATACTACATATTAGGTTATTTAATACTTGATTGATGTGTTTACTTTTAGCAGATGTTGCCTGGAGTGTGATCATTTAGCACAACTCTATTCCATCTCAGCTCAGTGTCTGGTGTACATGCTTCCGTTTCTTAGAAGACAGATTTGAGTAGCTGTGTTCTGCTTGGCACCAGCGGCGTTCACGTGTGTGTGGTTGAGTTGCTTTATGGTGTTACAGTAGGTTGCAGAATGCTTTTATAAGCCCGTGAAATTCATAGTATTTTATTGCTTTTAGGGATTAATTAAGCAATAGGTAATAATCTTTTTACTCTTAGACCGTGTAAAATTGCTTAACGAGTGCAGTTTACTTGCCTGTGTGACATATTTCTTATTAAATTTCAGATTTGTTTTCCAGTTTTTAGCTTTTATTAATATAGTAGCTTATAAACAGTAGCTTTTTGAAGGTAAATGGATGTCACAAAACTCTTGATGGGTCGTCTAGTGCGATTCGAAACAAACGTTCAATCAAGTCCAACACATTAAATACCATTTTCCTATAAATCACAATTACTTTAATTGGTTTATTGTGAGATGTCTCTTTGTTAAAGTGCATGCTAAAGTTATTTTGCTGGCATGCAAGTGAGGTTGAGATTTCTGTGTACTTCCTGGTTGGAGGGTTGGGTTGGGGATGCTGGTTTGCACTCTGTGCTTCCTGTCTCTGATGGGCCAGGCCCTTCGGCACTTCCTGCTTGGAGGGGTGGAGGGCGTACCGTGACCTTGCCTCATATGCTTTTCCCGCTGCCTCATATGTTTGTCCCATCGAGCCATTCTAAGATGGGGACACAGCAGTACTGGTGGAGAAAAGGAAACCAGAGACCAGCACAGAGAAACAGGGACATCAGGTGAGGCTACGCCTATATACAGAGTGATCAACAAACACACATGAGCAAATCATTTCAACCTTACCATGCTCAACCAATAACAACAAAGTACATTTTAATTCATTTAAATGGTCACAATATTATCGCTATAAATCACTTTGAATGTCTTATTTTCCAAATGTATCCACACACCCCTGGTTCTAGTACCCCTTCATTAACACCAAACAAACAATATGGCCTTTCTACTTATATTGGGTATAATCATCAGTATTATTAAAATGACCATCATTAGATTTGTAAGGTATTTACAAATCTAATGATGTATCATTATATTTGTAAGATTTGTAACTGTTGGTGAAAATCAGACTCCCTGTTTGATATTAGTTTAACCGGCAGAGACATTTGATGGGAAATAACGTTATATTGTTGTGTGTTCCACACAAAATAAGACTGTAAGTAAAATCCATGATTCAATCATCTCTAATGATGTATTTTGTTTGTAATATTATTTTATGAGTACTTGATATGACATTTTTGTGTTCCTGGAGCAAACCAAGTCTGTGTAAACCTGAATTCTAACTCTCAATGTCCTGGTTCATGCTATGTAAACCATATGAGCACTCTAGAAGTTGTTGTCATTCTCTGGTAAGGCCTTGTAGCGAGGGAGAGAAATGATCCCTTTCGCTATTTCAGCTCTCATTTATTTGTGCCTCTACTTCCTGTTTCCTGTCTCCCTCAGCCTACTTCCTCTCCTGCCTCAACTATGCAGACCAGAAGACGTTTGAGATGAGCCACAAAGGAATTAGAAGGAAGAAAGGAAGTCAAATGATGTCTTCTAAGCATGCATCAGTTTAAGGTAAATTAGTAAATGGGATTCAAAATGGGACTTTAAACTATGACAATGCCTCAAAATGAATAAATAAAGCACATTTGTGAATGGATAAATCAGCACATTAAAAGAGCTCATGTGTCTTTTACTGAAATGGTACAGGAGCTACATTAGCTCTACGCTAGCACATATAGATCAGACAGGAATGCAGGTTAGTTCCATGGATCCTCTGCATTGTCTGTTTTCAGGGTTCCCACCCACAGGTTAATCCCTATGGGAGTCTTTAAGCCAAAATGTAATCCTCTCCTGTCTCTTCCCTGTGTGCTGTACACATGCTGGGTGTGGAGCTCAGGGAAGCAGGGTATATCCTTCCTCTCAGCTGAGGACATGTTGAAGTGGGGAGGGGCAATTTTGGGTCCTAAACCACTGATAAATAATCAGGTCTATTTTACATACCAGTATATTTAATTTCTACACAAACATCATCATCATCTTTAGCCTGTTGGTCCTGTTAAGGGTTTATAACACATTATTGGTTTGTCTGTGGTAATATAATGAAGTAAACATGAGACCAAACTAAATTACAGCTGATGTAAATAAAGTCTCGTAACCAGCGTTTATGAGGCTTATTGATGTGTCTGTGGTTCATCGTTCTATTGCTCCTTGTATTGCATTTAATTGTTTTTATGTCTCTTGTTTAATTAACATTTTTACCAGCAAAAGATTGATGGTTTCCCACCATTATGTTCATCAGTAACAATGATGCTATTAAACATTTAATGTTTCCTCACCTAAAATTAATGGAGAGTTAATGGAGTTTAAAAATATGTTCTAGCGGGCTGCAAGCATTCGTCATGGCATAAACTGCTGTAAGAATGACATGCTGATATTTAACACTAAGTCTAATCATAATAAAATGCGACCGCATGCAAGACAAAACTGTAGGCAACACGGAACAAACTGAGACTGGAGACGCAGTCACATGCAACAGACAGGAGAATATATTTGAAAGTAAAAACAAGGATGCTTACAGAATCCTCCATGTTACATTATCTCAAATAAGTCTCCTGCATTTATTTCTCTCTGGAGGATTGATACAAAGGATGTGTATATGAGGGGTTAGGTGACACATTTATACATGTGGGAGTCTGTTCTACTCATGATTAGCCCAGTAAAGAGAGATCATCTCAGCTTGGCATCCCCCAGAGAACTACGAGTGGTCTACTGGCAATGCGGAGGACTTCCTCAGTGGCGTAGGACATGTTAGCACAGTTATGAGGGCCTTTGATTAAAACCAACCCTTTCCATAGCACACACTTCATTTGGACCATTTTCCCCAAGCATAGGTGTTTCTTAACAATCAATGAAGTGATGGATTGTAGCTAGTGTACTCAGAGAAACTAAACAGCTGGGTTAATGCACGCACACAGAGTTCAGAATGACTGAATGATGCGTCACTGTCATGCTGCATTGCCCAGAGTGATTGCCGATCCTGACGCGCGCCTGCTTGTAGCAATAACAGCCCTAAATACCCAGGAAATTAAATGCTCTGCAGAGGTAATAAGGAGAGTAAATCCAAGGTCTCATCACTAGTAGAAGGGTGGGTGGTGGAAAATGATGTTTTATATTACCTCAGGAGAAAGAGAAAGTGCTCGTGTATGCGTGTATTTCTGTGCGTTATTCAACACTGTGATAAACTGTGATGGATCTGTATGGGTCTGCCTCACGTTCACCTCTAAAGATGATGTGCTAGGTTTGTACAGGTGTTTTTTAAACATGATCTCTCTCTCATGATTGTGAAGTGGCAGCATGAGTGAAGTGGGTGTGGCATTTGACCTTGTAGAGGCATTTTTTCAATTTAATGAGCATAAAATTGTCTGGCTGTGCAGTGGCATTTGAAGGGACAGAGTTGTGCAGAAGTGAACGGAGACGCTCCCTCTTTGCTTTTGATGAATTCATTAGAAGGTTTTGACAGTGTTTCTTGAATAAAGGTAAATTTTGAATCTCATTTGATGATGTCATTTGCTTTTAGCCAGCCAGGGGAAAAACTTTATCATTAGTTACACTTGCATTTGCTGTCAAGCTTAATCCGGAAGGATTTAAGGGTCTGAGTTTCGTAGAAGTAATCTGTGCACATTAATTGTGACGTGACTGAAATTCTGGGACTCAAGAGTACAGACATAAGTTTGTGTTTTAATGCATTTGTAAGTTTCTTACCCATATATGTACAGTATTTACTAATCTTTACTAACTGTTACATATTCATTTTATTTAGCAAGAGCTTTTGGACATTATGCCGTACTGTCTTCCATCATGTTTAAAACGCACAGAGGGCAGATGTAGCGCAACACGGTTAATGTTTCCAAAGTTTGGAGAGCATCAAGCGCTTTATCGCAGAACAGCTTCCTGCCATGAAACCGTGCAGCCATAAAGCAGCTTCACACTTCATTTGCCGGCATCATCACGACACGCTGCAGTTATCTTCCGTCTTTCTGTGTCAGTTCCGTGTCATGACTGATGACATTCGACACAGATGAAGACAAGAGGTCTTGTGAACAGCAGAATCCACTAAATCATGACAGCAGTAGACGGGGAGGATCGTATGCGTTAGTGCGGCTGCGCAGCTGCTGAGTGCCGATACTACAGTGGCTGCTATCAGTTTTACGATCGCTGTATGATGATATACAGCAATAAGGGCAGTGATGGTCAGTGTTATTGTTAAAGGATGCTGTAAAACAGGTTAATCTCTGCAATACTTAGAAATGTTACAGTTTAAGCTGTAATCATAGATCACTGTCAGAGTTGACGATTACTGTAAATCCATAACTGCTTGCTGGATCCCCTTTGGATAGTAAATGATTCGGTTTTGAAATCTTCTTGTCAGCCGTTTGTAAAACTGAAAGATGTCATGAGATTAAAGAACTCAGACTTGATGTTTTATGTCTGTTAGTTCATACCCAGTTTTAAGGCCATCAATAGGCTTTAGTGTAGTTGACAAAACTAACTTTTAACAGATAAACAAATGTAACAATTTCAGTGTTTCTATTGAGGAAATGGAGCAAAAATATGGCTTACTCACTTGGGCACTCAGAGGTGTAGTTGTAGTTGTCCAAGAAAATGCTCTTTAAAATATAACTACACCTTCCTCTCATATAATCTTACTGTTTCAATAGGAAATAAAGGAACACAGGAAAGTCATCTAGCCATTTCTTGTGGTTTTTAATTGGCCCTGTAGCAAAAATGTTTAGTGGTAGGATTGTTAGTATCAAGGATCTGGTTTGAAGAAACAGCTGAAAGATCTTGATGGTTGTTTGTGTTGTTTTCTGTGGGAAGGAGATTCACTGCAGCATCGTTACGAGTGGAACTGAATACTTCTGCTTTATGATATGGAACTTTTTTCAAAGCTGTTTTTCTGCTGTGGCCTTATTTGCTGTGACATTTAAATGGTTTAGACAAAAACAAAATTAATGTTCTGGCACTCAATGTAATACTAAATGTCAGGTGTATTTACTCTTCATTAAACTGCTGGTGTCACAGTAAATTGCTACTTCAGATGCAAATGAATAAATTATGAAAACAGATTCAGGGATTCCAGACTTTTGCTTGCAACAGAGGAAAATTCCCTATAAAATTATCAAACGTTACACAGCAACACTGAAAATGCAGCATTTATGAGAAAACTACTCAAAAATGCATGTTATATGGTATTTGATGTATACAATGGTTGCAAGGGTAATGCAATATTCATCTAAAATATCTTTGAGATGCTTCCCAAAAGTGATATCATGAGCTCATTGGCCAAAAATTGATATAATTGGTATAATTTATTGAAGCGTGTCAGCCATCCCCTACATTAGCAAGTAACAGGAAATGTGGAATTTTAAGCTTCCATATGAAGCTCTTAAAATACAGTCATGACATTTTAATCATATTTTGCTTTTGCTGAGGTGAAACACAGTTCAGTGTTTAAATCTGACTAAATCCCGCTGTGCAAGTCCCAATTTGTTTTAATCTTTTGTGTGAAATAACCAAATATTTTAGTTGCCCACAAACCAGGATGTGTGTCGCTCAGTGGTAGCGCTAAAATGTTGAAAATGTTCTGTAATTCTCTTGTGCATACACAAGCAACACACACAGATCTGCTGAACATTCACTGTACTGCTTCTCAAGACAATGTTGAGATCAAGTAAATGATGTGGTTGTAGTAGGTGTGTTTCTGTTATTATCATTATTATGCATCAACGGTTTTAAACCAATTCTTTTGGTCTTATATTTGCACTTATCTTAATATAGTGAGGGCCCATGGTTGGTAATGGCAGTTATAATGTGTTTTAAAAAAGCTGATCTTAGGTCAGACCCACACGTGCAAGTTTTTTAAAAGCACATTAACCTTATTGACAGGGTCTTCTGATCTTGCCAGGTCCAGATGGCTCATGCTTACGGTTGTAAAAGAGTTCAGTGTGTAAAGGTTCACCGTGTGCTTAGAATCATGATGAACCTCGTTTACAACAGATCGATGTGTAGAAGCCATATATTAGTTCCACCCATCATCAGTTAGTCTGATCGCATTCTGGTTTTCCTGGTAGCTTTCATGAGAATTAATCGTTTTTAAATGTTGTCACTTTCAATAAACTCTGTCTACTATTATTTACTATTATTTACTATTGGAATTATATTATATTATATTATATTATATGAGAGAGATGCTGAAGCGCACGCTATCCTCTCCCCACAGTGAAGACATTCTGAAT